>CM022706.1:60534705-60554705 GCA_012295165.1 Asparagus setaceus | reverse complement strand
GAGAAAAAGCATGAATTGAAGAGAAGTGAAGAAGACAAATTGAAAGGAACGAAGGAGAAAAAACATAAAAGAGTTAACCGTTATTTTTCCTTCTCATCATCCGGTCTATTTTTGTCCCAATAACTAGAAAAAATAAACGAAGGAGAAAAGGCTAGGAGATAGGTGGATAGTTAAGATAAGAGGGAATGGTAGGAAATATGTTCGGAGAAATTTAAGGAGGCCAGGGTTAGAAGAGATTTTATGAGAGATTTAGTGGACCTCACAAATTAACTGATATTTATTAGCTACTAATCTTAAAGCGTGACTGTCGTGATCCAATGGTTAAAAACGTGGGAGGAGGAGATTCCTACTCCTCCTAAGAGTAGAATAGTCCATCTCATATATATATATATATATATATATATATATATATATATATATATATATATATATATATATATATATATATATATATATATATATATATATATATATATATATAGTGATGAACTTTGATCTACTTAAGTGGATAAGAAAAGTTGTCCACCCAACTTCTTATCCCTCCATTTTCCTTGGGATCCATGCAACATATGAATGTAATTTTTTATTTGTTCATGCTTCACATCTCAAAAGAAGATGGATGGATAAAAGTTGGTGAACAATTTTTCTTATCCACTTAAGAGGTTCATAGCAAGCCTTATATATATATATATATATATATATATATATATATATATATATATATATAGAGAGAGAGAGAGCAAGGCTCCTATAGCGTAAGTTGATAGGAGGAGTGTCCACCAACTTTTATATCCATTGATCTTGCATTGAGATCCGTGAAATCAAGATGCACACAAATCTCAAAATGGGCTTTATATCTTTCACGGATCCCAAGGCAACATCAATGAATTGAAAAGTTGGTGGATGACTATTCCTATCAACTTAAGTTTATAGGAGCATTATATATATATATATATATATATATATATATATATATATATATATATATATATATATATATATATATATATATATATATATATATTTGTAAAATAATATGCATGAAGATGAACTAGATAATTTATTTGGATTCAAACTGACTAAACTATATTAATCATACTTAAATCATGAGTCAGAGCAATTCAATCATATATTCACCTCTTTTTGTAATTCGACACTAAATTCAATGTTATGGCTACTTTGTAGCTCACAATGGATTAATTGAACTGAGAGAAAACAAGATTCTCTAAACAAATTTTCACCTTTACTTTCAAGTGGAGTCTAATTTGAATTTGGTACAAATAACTATTGGAGATAACGTCTCAACTTAAACCTTGTCAACGAACAAAGCCACGGACGCAAATGTGATAAGAGTATGCAACAAGGACACCCTATTTGATTTCAAGTCCAAATATATTTAGCTATATATTTGTTTAACTATTTTTAATGTAAGATTAGATATCATGTATTAGATATCATGTCTTTGATAGGCCATATCAACATATTAAATTAAATTGATCTGAAACGCTTGTATCAACCCTTACATATTTCTTTCTTTGATCCAAATAAATATGATATTTTTCCATTAAAAATGGTTGTAACGCAAACCTAACATGATGTAACCATTGATATACCTAATAAAGAATAAATATTACTAAAAGCAGTTCATATTTAAATAGCGGTGGGCAAGCATGACATGTGCCGTGAATTGGGATGACGAACTAATATTGTATGAGTGGGACCCATGCGGCATCTGCCGCGGATACCGGTGGACAAGCATGACATGTGCCGTTAATTGGGATGATGAACTGATTTGAATATTTTTATTACATTATTATTTTGGGAAAATTGTGTAAGCCCCAAAAAAAAAATTAGAGCAATCTTAAGCCTTCCTTATTTATTCCATTCCTATTCATATTTCATTTCACCCCCCAGAAATACCCATTGCCTTCTTCTTCCTCTCCTCTGTCTCTTTCTCCTCTTCCTATCCACTCATGCTTTCCTTTCTATTTTTCTTCTCCTCCTCATCTCCCCTTAGCCATCTTTTTTCCAAAATAATACCCGTTATTCCTTCCCCAAATCGGTCTTTACATTCTTTCTCTCACTCATACTCTTGATATCGAGGAACCAGAAAGAATCCTGGATCTAAGCTCTTCTTACATTTTAGATCCACTCCCTCCCCTCCACCCCCTCCATCTGTCCCTCCTGTCCATTTCCATTGTCCCTCCTTCCACACTTCCGCCCACAGCTCTCTGGCTTGTCGCCTGACTCCATCCTCTCCTCCATGCCCCATCTCCTTGTAGCCTCCTTACTCATGCTCCTCCTCCCCTCTCCTCTCCTTCCCCACTCGATTCATTCCTCCTCCTCTCCTTCCTCTCCTTCCACGGCCTCCTTGTGATCAAGTCTCCAATCCCTCACCGATGCCGGCCTGACCCGCTTCCTTCACGAATGCATCGCCCACCATCGCTCTCTCGATTGTAAAACTTATATGCATGTTTATATTGTGTTCTTGATTTTAGTTGTATTAATAATAGGCGTGGATGATGAACTATACTTAACATGAAAGTTAACATGTTCAATGGAAAGTTAATAGGAAATATTAAAAGTTAACATGAAACCTAAAAGTTAACATGAAACCTAAAAGTTAACATGTTAGGATGAAAGTTAACAAGAAAGGCCAAAAGTTAACACGTTGGATGAAAGTTAACAACAAGCGTTAAAAGTTAACATGTTCAATGGAAAGTTAATAGGAAATATTAAAAGTTAACATGTTCAATGGAAAGTTAATAGGAAATATTAAAAGTTAACATGTTAGGATGAAAGTTAACATCAAGCGTTAAAGTTAACATAAATCCTAAAAGTTAACATGTTAAGATATAAGTTAACAATGTTAACAATGTTAACTTTTAGATTTTCATGTTAACTTTTAGATTTTCATGTTAACTTTTAGATTTTCATGTTAACTATCTCCGTTTATTGTTAACTTTCACTAAAAGTTAATATGTTAGGATGAAAGTTAACATGAAACCTAAAAGTTAACATGAAACCTAAAAGTTAATATGAAACCTAAAAGTTAATATGAAACCTAAAAGTTAACATAAATCCTAAAAGTTAACATAAATCCTAAAAGTTAACATGTTAAGATATAAGTTAACAATGTTAACAATGTTAACTTTTAGATTTTCATGTTAACTTTTAGATTTTCATGTTAACTTTTACTAGAATATGTTAACTTTCACTAAAAGTTAATATGAAACCTAAAAGTTAGCATAAAACCTAAAAGTTAACATAAATCCTAAAAGTTAACATGAAACCTAAAAGTTACCATAAAACCTTAAAAGTTAATATGAAACCTAAAAGTTAATATGAAACCTAAAAGTTTGCATAAAGTGTGATATTTAACATAAAACTATGATATCACGACTTTATGCTAACTTTAAGGTGTTATATTAACGTTTAGGGTTTTATGTTAACTTTTAGATTTTCATGTTAACTTTTAAGATTTCATGTTAACTTTTAGATTTTCATGTTAACTTTTAGATTTTCATGTTAACTTTTAGATTTTCATGTTAACTTTTACTAGAATATGTTAACTTTCACTAAAAGTTAATATGAAACCTAAAAGTTAGCATAAAACCTAAAAGTTAGCATAAAACCCTAAAAGTTAACATAAATCCTAAGCGTAGATAACAAAACTTTCTTACATTCTTACAACTGATATTCCTTACATGTTTATCGTATATTGGCTATTCATTTTCATGTTAACTATCTCCGTTTATTGTTAACTTTCACCTAAAATGTTAACTTTTAGATTTTCATGTTAACTTTTAGATTTTCATGTTAACTTTTAAGATTTCATGTTAACTATCTCCGTTTATTGTTAACTTTCACCTAAAATGTTAACTTTTACTAGAATATGTTAACTTTCACTAAAAGTTAATATGTTAGGATGAAAGTTAACCTATAGAATGAAAGTTAACATGTTAGGATGAAAGCTACCCTATACGAATGAAAGTGAACATGTTGGTGAAAGTTATCATGTTCTGGTGAAAGTTAACATGTTAAGATATAAGTTAACAATGTTAACAATGTTAACTTTTATAGTTCTTATTATATTCATTGTATTTTTTACATCATATATTCCATAAATTTTCCTCTACAACATATATTTATCAGATTCAGCTGAAATCTTATATGATTATTTGAAAGATAACAGGAAAACCCATTAGTCAATACTTTCATCGAAAGTTAATATGTTAGGATGAAAGTTAACCTATCTGAATGAAAGTTAACATGTTTGGATAAAAGTTAACCTATCTGAATGAAAGTTAACATGATGGTGAAAGTTAACATGTTACGTTGAATGTTAACATGTTAAGATGAAAGTTAACAATGTTAACTTTTATAGTTCTTATTGCATTCCTTATATTTTTTACGTCATATATTCCATAATGTTTTCTTACAACATATATTTACCAGTTTCACCTTAATTCTTACATGATTATTTAAAAGATAAGGAAAATCTATTAGTCAACTTTGTTCAAATGCAAGTTAACATGTTAAGATGAAAGTTAACATGATCGGTGAAAGTTAACTTTCACAACTCGTGGCACTTCCCATACAAATCACAATCAATTTAATCGTAAATATCAACTTTAATGGTTACATGTTAACTCTTCATGTCTGTGTTAAGTATCACAACTATATGCTAACTTTGAGGGTTTTATGTTAACTTTTAGATTTTCATGTTAACTTTTAAGTGAACGTGTTAACTTTCCTTCTAGTATGTTAACTTTTCTTATTGAATGTTAACTTTCACTGCTTTAGGTTAATTTTCATCCAAACATGCATACAAGTTTTTACAATCAACCAATTAGCTCCTGCACCACTACATTAAAACTCCCAGTACTTAATCTCTTCACAGTCTTTGAACCAAATTCAGGATCAACGAACCCCAATCCCTTGATCTTCGACATCATGAACTCGCGACAATCCTCCCATATGCGCTGATAGAGTCATAGTCTTTGACGCCGCATCGCCGAAAGCAGGTCGGTGGACCGCTAACAAGGAAGTGTGGTGTCGATGCGAGAGAGGTCGAGATGCACTCGAGATTGGGTGAGGTCGAGCTGGCGATCGGAGACTTGATCGGTGAGGGAGGGGTGGAGGAGAGGAAGGAGAGGAGGAGGGATGAATCGAGTGGAAGGAGAGGAGAGGAGGAGGAGCGGTGGAGGGAGGGAAGATCGGGGAAGGGAGGGGAATGGAAGGAATAAATGAAGGAAGGGGGATGGAATGGAAGGAATGGAAGGGATTGGAGGACAAGGAAGGAAGGAAGGAGGAGGAGGAATGAATGGAGTGGAGGGAGGGGCCGGTGAGGATGGATGGAAGGACAGGGAATGGACAAAGGAGGGATCGAGACTTGGACAGGGAGGTGGAGGGAGAGGGAAGAGGGAGGATGGCGGAAAAGGAGTTCAATGGAATGGAAGGAAGAGAGAGGATTGATAAGTTTGGGGAAGAGATGAAGGGTATAATGGGTTTTTAAAAATTCTCTCATTGATGATGTGGAAAGCTAAAAAGGGGCTGAATCACATCTACTTTTGTTTTTTGGGGCTTCCTAACACAAAAAAATTAAGGGAGTCTGGGCACATCTACCTTTTTTTGGGGCCTTGATACAATTTTCCCTATTATTTTTATTACATTAGCTTAATTAGCTTATGGGACCGATGCGGGAAGGGGTATGGTTACCGCACTTTTCACGCGGTATATGGTCACAATAATGATTTTAGGATTTCTTTTTTTTTTTTTGGAATTTTATTTTATGTGGTTGTTTATAATTTTGGATATTCAGTAGAGTTACTTATAATTTTGAATTTCTCAAAGGGTTATTTGTAAATTTTGAATTTCAAGGATAATTTTAGATTTTAGGGGTGTTTGCAATTTAAAATTTTCAAGATTTAAAGGGTTGTTTACGAGGTTATGTGTAAGTTTTCAGATTTTCTACGGGTTTATTTATAATTTTGGTAATTTTCAAGTGTTTTTTAATTTTGGGTTTAAAGGACTTTCTCTATACTTATTAAATTCTTTAAAGGGTTCTTGGTAATGTTTAAGTTTCCTTGGGAGTTATTTGTAGTTTTAAATTCTAAGAGTTCATAAATAATAGTTTGTCGTATTCTAATTTTAAGAGTTTATTAGGAAGTACATTAACTTTGATAAATTTTAGTTATTATAACTTTCTAATTATGAATATAGAATAGTTTTAATTTGATGAAGATAGAATTAATATAGAATAGTTTTAATTTGATGAAGATAGAATTAATTGTATACATGTCATCCTCTGATAGAATAGAGAAATACATAACGCCTTTTATTTGGTGATTTGTCACGTGACACTTTTTGTACATGTGGTGCTTTATGGTGCCTTTCGAGATAGTTTACCAATTTCTCTTTATTATATAAAAGAGGATATAAATTATTTGGGTTAATTACACCAACCCCCCCCCCATGAACTTCGAATGTTTTGTGCTAAACCCCAATGAATTTTCAAAATTAGACAACCCCCAATAACTTTTGTAGAAATCCCCATGACCTTTTAGGCAAGTTACGCTAAACCCCTATGAACTTTCAAAATACCTTTTTTATGTTGTTTTTTGCTTCTAATTTATGGGCTTTATCTACAAAACTCAGAAAGCTCATAGGGGTTTTCCGCAATTCCAAGAAGTTATTGGGGGTTTAATGTGATTTTGAAAGTTTATGGGGGTTTACTGCAAAAGAGTGGAAGTTCATGAGGGTTTAGTGTAATTTACCCTTTTCAAATAGAGTATTGCTTTGATACGCACGATAATACAAATTTTCGTGGTTTTTGAATTGAGAAAATTGTGTCAAGGAAGTTGATGTGCCCAAGCCCCTCGTAGTTTCATCTTTACGTATACACCCAAAATACAAGGCAATATTATGTTTTAGCCCTTATTCCTTTGCCAACTAAGCATAGTGAGATGAAAAAAATCATAAAACTCAAAAATACTCCTCCCCCCTCTCTCTCATGGAGATCACAACCATGGTGAGATTTCTTCTCTCTCTTTCTCCTCCTCCCAACTCAACCCTCTCCTTGAATCCTTCTCCCCCATCTCCGTCCCCGGCATCATTGCTAATTTTGTTGCTCCTCCCTCCTCTTCTCCTCCTCTCTCCTAACCCTAACGTTCATGGTTGCTCCTCCCTCCTCTCCTCCTATCTCCTAACTCTAATCCTAACCCTAATCTTCCTCCTAATATAGTCACCCCCCCTCGGCACCTTCTCTAACGGGCAAGATCTCATCTTTCTTCCATTCGCTGCTGCACCCGATCCAAATTCTCACTCGGATATGAACCTGGATCTGCCTCTAATTCCTCCAGCGCCTCTTCCGTTGATCCCTTCCTTCCCGTCCACCACAGCTGACCTCAAACGTGTCCTCAACAAGCTTGACTCTAATAGCGATTGCAAGATCTCCTCCTCCGACCTCGCCGCCATCTTCTCCTCCCTCGACCACCCCCTCTCCACCTCTAAACTCTCCTACATGATGGTTGAGATCAATCTGACAGTGATATATTCATGGACTGTAATGGTTGCTCACCACTTGTTTGATGAAATGACTCACAGAACTTTTATTTTGTGGAACACTATGATTGCGGTTAATGAACAAGGACATGAAAGAACAAAGGCAGTTGAGCTCTTTCGATGTCAATGGGCTCTTTGATGACTCATCTCTTATGGGATCGACTTACTCGTAATTGGATCTTAAGTTACCCGATCATTCAGAAGTTTCTTGAGAAAGGTTATATGGGTTGGAGCTAGGATTTCCCTTTTGAAGAAAGACATCTCCGCCATTTTTATCATTATATTTACTGCTCTTTGTTCTTGCCTTCCTCTAATTGGAGGTGTTTTATCTAGTTGATGTTCTTCTTTGAGGATGAACTTGGATTTGTTGCTAAGTTGTAGGACCTAATGTTATTGAACTTTGAACTGAGCTTTGTTATTTGCACATTGTTGATTGATAATATTTTCTACTTGTGCTTAACTCGATGTATGTTAACTTTACTCTCACTATGTAAGTTTATAACACAATGATAAATTTGCACAATACATGTTAATTTTGAACACCGCTATTAAATTTATCCATGGGTTGTTAATTATATCAATTATCTGTTATGTATCCAAGATCTATTAACTATATCAAGTATCATTAACTATATACAATGTCGCTAACTATATCTAGTATCATTATAACTATATCCGATTAATGCGTTAACTATGTCCAAGATCATGTTAACTATATCCAAGATCATGTTAACCATATCTAGTATCATGTTAACCATATCTAGTATCATGTTAACTATATCCAAGATCATGTTAACTATATTATATACCTATTAAACTTTGTCTATTCCTATTTAATATCAATTAGTTGTTAACTATATCATGTATCGGTTTAATATATTCAATACATATTAGCAATAGTCATAAAAATGAGTATCTAAATGTTGGTCATCCACATCAGCAACTTATAAAACTTTGATGGGTAGAGTTGAGAAACAAAGCTGGACTTCTCTTGTTTGGAATAAATTCACTGTTCCGAAACATGCATTTATATTCTGGGTGGTTTGCTTGAATAGATTGCCTACTAAAGAGAAATTAATGAGATATGACATAGTGAATGATGAACTCTGTCCTCTGTGCAACCTATCTTCAGAGAATAGAAAACATCTCTACTTTGATTGTCAATTTTCAATTAATGTGTGGAGAGGTGCTATGGAATTTGTTCAAGAAAGGAACGTGCCTAGTAATTGGGATGACTCCATGAACTGGATGGCAAGAAGATGGAGGGGAAGTTCCATAATGAATCAGATAAAAAAAGCTACTACTGCTGCATGTTTTTATTACATTTGGATTGCTAGAAATGCTATTGTGTTCCAAAAGGAAAAACCAGTTGTGGAGAAATGCTTACAACGAATTGTGTTTGACATGAAGATTCAGTGCAGCAAAATTAATAGAATTCAAGACACAAAGAAGAATAGAGATTGGTGTGAGGCTATGCATATATATCCTCAGTTTGTTAAGAGAAGAAGCTAAGCGATTCGGGTGTTGTTCTCTGATGTTAGGAAGTGTTTGGGTTTGTATACCCTGCTTTTTGTGGCTTGTGTGCCAAATTTATTTCTTTCTAGTTGTCTTTCTTATGTGCTTATTTTAAAAAGCACTTGATGTACATATTATAGTTGGGACTCATTGCAAAGTTTGGTGAAATAAGATATCCTTACTTACAAAAAAAAATTGTACTATTAATTATATCATGTACCAGTTTTAATTTCCTCTCAATCTCACAATCCCTTAGGTCATGATTCCTCTCAAGATCTTGCAAGATTAGAGGTAGCGTGACTATATCCAAAATATTTAAATTAAAATTAGTAAAATATACACTACAAGTTATAGGATATGCTTAAAATATACACCATAAAATTAACTTGTATGACATAACCTTAACATGTAAGCATAAAGTTTAACACGATTATACAACCCTCACGGTTATGATATAAACTTAATGTACTTTATATAGTTAAGAAATATGACCTAACTTTAATAGATATGCTAGAACCTTAATAGGTATTTCAAACATTAACAACAATGATATAACTATTTCTAATTCATGTTAACGATATCCAATTATCTGTTAAGTTTATTAGAACTAAAAAAAGCAAACAAATAAAGTTAAATTTTAATAATTTAAGAGTTAACCAACAATTGTCCAAGAAAATTAACAACTAAGACTTAAATCTTAAAGTTAAACTTTTAACATTTGTGTGCTTAAAACTAACTTTTAATTCATGACTTCTCCCCCCCCTCCCCACCTAATCCTCATTCTCTTCCTTTTAATCCTCACTCTCACCCCTAATCCCTCTCTTTTTCGATCCATTATAAACCCAAAGCAACAACAATCAAAACATAAACAAAGTGTTTTGGTTAACTATATCAAGTATAAGGAGTGTTGATGTAAAGAATTTGAGTTAGTTGTCAATGTTAAAGTCCGGATGCTAACTATATTAGTTTGGATAGAAAACTAATTAGTATCTATGGAATATACTTTATATCATTAACTATATTCAAGATATGGTAACTATATCCAAGATCATGTTAACTATATTAAGTATCTGTTAACTATATTCAAGATCTATTAACTATATCAAATATTTGCTAACTATATCTAGTATATGTTAACTATATCCAAGATCATGTTAACTATATCATGAAAATTTTATCTTCATTTATTTCTGTTTAATATCAAGTAATTTTGAACTATATCATTTACTTGTTTCATATATCCAATACATGTTAAAAATGAGAAACTCATATTCTAAAACAATTAAAAAATAATATTTAAAAAGAACTAAAATGGAAGTAAACTCACTAGTAAACTAAAATTACATCCTAAAATCAAACTCATCAAATCTAGAATCAAACTCACTAGCAACTTAAAAGAGGTGATTGTAAAATTTACAGGGATTAATTGCAATTTCTAAAATTCTAGGAGTTTTTTGGGCAAAATTCACAGGGATTAATTTCAATTGTTGAACTATTTATCATCTTGCGGCAATTCAACATCACAAAATCAACCAACACTTCAGACCAACAAAAGTTTTCCAATAACTATTATTCATTCCTGAAATTTCACAACAAAAGTACCAATTTGGGCACTCAGAAACCAAAACTGCATCGCGGAGTGGTCTTGTCATTCAATGTATTCTCCAACTTAACTCAAGGAACCCAAACACCTCCTTTTGAATACAAAATTAAAGCAAATATTTAAAACCAGTTATGGAACTAATATAGACCAAACAAAAGTTACCAAAAAGAATATCAAATTTGCACTTATAAAAGGTTTACACTTATAAAAAGTTACTCTTGTAAGCAATACATCAAACATCTGGTGGGCATCAAAGTCAATACTCAACTTAAGAAACAACTCAATGGGGATTCCTCCTTCTTATCATTATCATAATCTCAAGGATCAAACTGTGCATATATAAAAACATCAATTTTACAATAAGACTATAAATTATCTCACTGTCCATAATCAAACATGTCAAATTCCAATCTTAAGGCTCAATTTTCTTAGCTCTGTTCCATAACAAACTCTATTATACCCAATCCACCAAAATCCACAGGTATTTGGGAAGCTCCAAATGAGTAATAAGCTTTACAAAGTTCATGGTGTAATAGAAGAAGGCGGCCCCACAAAAAACCCCCTAAAATTTCAATTTTGGCAGCAATTCAATTTAAGAGAGCACTTCAAAATAAAAGCTATGACACTTGATTTCTTTCTAGTCTTTGTAGAGCTTGTCATCTTCAGATTTGATCTAGAAGATCAATCTTGCCCTCAGTCATGGTTGAGGAGAGGGATGGAATGAAGATCTCGCTGATCTTGGCGTCGATGGCAAAGCTTGGACCGCCGTCAAATCCTTGATCCTCGACGCCAACCATGACGTCAATGTAAAGACCATCGTTAAAGATAGGTTCTTGGATGGAATCGCTGCTGGTGCGTTCGTCTCTAAGAAGCTCAAACTCAAGAAAATAGTCAAAATTTTGAAGGGCTGTGGATCAGATTGAAAGGGGAAGGGGTAAGGCTGAGTTTTTGGGTCAAATGTGTATAACATTGGGCTATAAGTGAGCTGGAGGGACTGGGTGACATTTTTTCAATAATTGAAGGCTTAAGCATGTGTGCCATAATTGGAGGGGGTGGGTCACAAGGACTTTTAATTTTTGGGGCATTGACACAATTTTTTCTTTTTAATTTATATAAAACCAAAAATTCGCTGTAAAATAGGGAGAACATTCTAGTCCATTATTATTTACTCATTTTTTCTTTATTTTCTTTCCTTTCCTTTTCTTTCATCCCTCATTATCGATTTATTCATCTTCAATAGAAATAAAAACTTTCTTTCTAGTCAATATTTAATATAAAACCAAAAATTCGCTATAAAATATGGAGGACATGTCTCATAAGAAATATTTAATATCCAAGCACATGATTGCTATGGAAGAAGATGAGGTCAAGGCAGAGTCTAACTGAGGAAGAAGATGAGGGATATTAGATATTTCTTATCAGACTTGTCTTCTTTCCTGCTTTTTTTAAGGGTTATTTCAATATTAATCCCACAAATTTTTAATATTTCTAAATTAGTCTACCAAACCAGGAAAAGTCTTATTACGCCCCTCAAGTCATCATATTGTTTATAATCAGGTCACTCTGTCTTAAATAATGTTTATTTAGGTAAGGGCTTGAACTAAGCCGTAACACCCCCTCCCCTCACCCCACCACCCCTCCCCCCCAAAAAAAACCCCTTAATTCCCCATCCCCTTTTATCACCATGTTGCATTGGCGGCAAAAAATTTCCTTCTAATCTCATTTCATTTAAATTGCATTCAAAATGATAGAGGACCATTAATCATTTTACAACCAAAATGCATTGAAAATCTAAAATGAATAGAAAATCCTAACACGTGGTTAAAACTCAAAAGTATAAGAAGAAAGTGGGTACTAAAAGTTAGATTAAAGGAATATTCCTTTAGATCTAATTGTTATTAACTAAGGGGACCTAATTGCAAGCAATGTGACTATTTGACGGACTAAATAGGAATTTCCATGATTTGAGTAACTAATTTGAAAATATTGAAGATTTGAGGGACTAATATCGAAATAACCTTTTTTTGATTTTACACACAATATTGGACTCCAAAATATTGATATGAATACAATGGTAATCAGCTGTTTCCAGCTAGCTTATTAGATTTTTCAGATAGTTTAATAGTTGTCCCTTTTGCATATAGCTAAAATAGTAATTAGAATTTTTAAAACGATATAAATTTTTTATATATAGACCATGATGAGTGCAAATCATGATAGGCCATGCCGATCATCATTCCGGGTAACCTATTGGGCCATCGCACGATAAGAATTTCATCTTTCCATCTCATTATACACACACACACACACACACACACACACACACATATATGGGATTAAGGAATATGAGCTAGCACCTCATTTAGTAAAGTGAGCTACCACTCACTTACACAATACCCCACACTCAATGGATATGACAACTAGGTGGGCCTAAAGACTATACCCATTAGTGGGTAGCTCATTTTACTAAATGAGCCGCCACCTCATATTCCTTTTTCTATATATATATATATATATATATATATATATATATATATATATATATATACATACACACACACACACACACACACACACACACACACACATATATATATATAGACACACACACACACACACACACAGATATATATATGGGAAAATTGCTTGGAGGAACCAAATTTAATTGGGCCAAGCATCCCCACCCCCCAACTAAAGTCAACCACTTCAAAGCACCTTGACCCAAGTTTTCATGTTTTACACCCCAAACCCAATAGTGTTTGATTGCTTTATGGTGTATTTTTAGCATTACCCATTTTGCTCTTTGTACTCATTTCCATTGGGGTAACAAATACCAAGATGGGTTTTGTCTTATTCACAAAGAAAGCAACCCATCATGAAGTAGTCGGTAGTCAAATCCAGCTATGGTGTGGCCGGGAGGTTTTATGGAGAGAAAGGGAGAATTGGAGGGAAAATTCTACTAAGTTCCCTCCAAAATGTTGCATGCCTCATATCAATGTAATATATACTCTTCTCACTTTAGATCTGCTCCTAAAATCCTCAACAACCTTCAACAATCATTTATATTCTGAACTTTTTCCTCTTAACTTCTTCAACAACCAAAATGGAAGATTCTTTAATGTGTGTGATTTCATTTAACAGTAATGCAGACCTTATTAAAGTCAATTTGGCAACAAGTTTAGCTGAATTGAAGATGAAAGCTGCAGAGAATTTTAGAGTACAGTACGAAAGTTTGTTGATAAGTTACTCTATCGAGAAGTTTCCTAATGTCTCGTTTGAGCTTTCAAAAGATGAAGACATTCTCAACATGATAGATTATCATCGTTCAATGGCGTTAAATACGTTAACCATGACTATTACTAAAAGAGATGAAGGACCCACCCATGCCATAGGGACAGAAACAGAGCTTAAGTAAGTATTCAAAAGTATATTTTCAGGTTCTGGATACACGTGACATATTATGTTATATATGTGACCTGAAGATATACCACGTGACATTTTGACCTTATTTGTGACATATTGACTTTAGTTGTGACATTTGAGTCTTATATGTGACTTTACTGGTAAGTATCACACGTGACTTATATGTGACCTTTACATTCAACTTGCAGTGTTCCTAATGTAAGCTCACAGTCATCAGAGCATATTGAGCAACCTTATGAGAGGATCACAATCGAGGAATCAGAGAGGATCCCAAACAACAACCCTCAAGGAGAGCATGTGTACAGTATGAACAATGTAGTAAGTGACTCGTCACGGATCCCAGCATGGTGGCACGAGGCAATTACAGGAAAAGGGCAGCTATTTGAAAGTGCAAAAAAAGTTAGAATGGCTCTTATATACTACTCTATAGCTAAGAAGTTTGCTTTCAAATATGTTAACAATGAGCCAAAACGTATTCGTGCTAGTTGCATGTTTAGAGAAGAAACAAACTGCCCGTGGTTGTTTTTTGCTTCACCATTGAGCCATGTGTCGACAATTGCTATAAAAAAATTTGTTCCTCAACATACATGTGGACAATATAACAGCACAGCTGGTCACTTCAGAGCATCAAGAAAGTGGATTGCGACAGTGCTACAATCAATTATGAAGAGGCGTCCATATATAACCCCAACTGACATTAGAAAGGAATTGCACTCTCAATATAAATTCAGAGTTAATTATTCTAAAGCGTGGCGTGCTAAGGAGACAGCAAAAGATGAAATATTTGGTTGCGCAAGGCATTCATATGATTTACTATCCTGGTTAGTCTAAGTTATTTATTGATGCGTGAACGTTATATTTCAACGTCCAATGTGATATTTCAACGTTATTTGTGACAACTTGTTCCTATATGTGACAGTTAAACATTATATGTGATATTTTGACTTTATTTGTGACATTTGAGTATTACATGCGATAGTTAGATCTTGTTCATCATTTAACAAGTTATTTGTGATTTAACCATCATTTTAGGTACCAAATGAAGGTGATGAAAACAAATCCAGGCAGTGTCTTCACCATTGAACAAGAAGAAAGGAGATTCAAACGTTTATTTGTGTCGTACGGTGCATGCATACAGGGGTTTCTCAAGGGATGTAGGCCATTGCTCTTTCTAGATGGGACTTTTCTAAAGTATCGCTACAAAGGGATCTTATTAGGTGCGACCGCTTATGATGGTAATCAAGGCATATTTCCACTTGCATTTTCCGTTTGTGACCAAGAAAATGAAGCGAATTGGAGTTGATTTATTCAAGGATTGCGGTATATTTTGTACAATCGGACAGAACCATACAATCCACCCCATCCTCTTGTAATTGTGTCAGATGCTGAAAAAGGAATAAAACAAGCTTTAAAAGAGATATTTCCAGATGCATACCACTCTAGATGTGTACTTCATCTTGTTGAGAATTATAAATTGAAGCTTAGAGAGATGGGTTTTGCCTCAAGTGCTGCTCAAAGTATTTCAAAATTATTGAAGTTTGCTGCATACAAGTACACGGACGGAGAATTTAATGCTATTTTACATCAGATTAGGATGACAGATCAAAGAGCTTACCAAGTAGCTATAAGTTATGGTCCAAGTAATTGGGCGAATTCTGTATTTCCTGGTATAAGGTACGTCAAATATCATTACCTTTACTTTTGACATTATGTTGTTATATGAATTTGAGCCTTTAAATGTCACATTTTGCTTTTATATGTGACGTTCGCCTGTTACGTGTGACCTTTACTTTTCTCGTGTGACAATACGTCATTACATGTGACTCTTAGCTGTGCGCTGTGATAATTTGCTATTGGTTGTGACATTTGTTAGTTATATGTGACACATAGCTGTAATTTGTGATAGTGAATTTTTGTTTGATTCACAGATATGGGCATATTACTTCCAATGTCGCTGAATCTTTCAACAGTTGGATTCGTGTGTCGAGAACACTTCCCATTTGCGATATGATGGATCACATTCGTGTGTAAATTATGGAAAGGATGAATACTCGCCTCGAGATGGCAACAAAATGGAATAGCTATCTTTGTCCTAAAGCGGAAAAAATCCTCCAAGAAAATGTCACCAAGGGAAGCACTTTTGAAGTATCGCATTCTACAGCTGAAATCTTCGAGGTATCATCACAAAAATCAGTACAAGTTGATTTGAAACATAAAACATGCACGTGTCGTGCATGGGATATATTGCGAATACCATATAAACATGCGTGTGTGCTGCTATTAACTTTATGCATAGAGATGTGTACCAGTTTTGCGATTGGTTCATGATGACTGAAGCTTTCAAGAGAAGTTACGAACCAATTCTCTTTCCTGTTCTAAATTACGATAAGCCAGATGTTACAGATGAAACAATTAGCATTCTTCCCCTAAAGACGACAAAGAGACGTGGAAGGAATAAGAATAGGCGTATCAACAACAGATCTGAGAATAGACGTGCAATTATATGCTCAAGATGTCATGCTGAAGGACACAACCGAGCCACATGCACTGAACCTATCCAAGATTAATGTTTCCTGACAGAAGGCAAACTCTTTTGTGACTGTTGCATGTTATATGTTACTTTTACCGTTTGTTTGTGACATTTGGATCTTATATGTGACATATTACCTGTTCGTGTTACTTTTGCCACTACACATGTGACATTTACTACTTATATGTGACAATCACACAGAATACCAAAATGTCACATATAAGAAGCAAAAGTCACACAGCATACTAAAACGTCACATAACAGCCTCAAAAGTCACACATAATAGCAAAATGTGACCTAAAAGAAGCAAAAGTCACACAGCATACTAAAACGTCACATAACAGCCTCAAAAGCCACACAGAATACCAAAATGTGACCTAAAAAAAGCAAAAGTCACACAGCATACTAAAACGTCACATAAAAGCCCCAAACAGTAATGCAATCCTCATTAAAGTCAATTCGGCAACAAGTTTAGCTAAATTGAAGATCCAAGCTGAAGAGAATTTTAGAGTACCGAACGCAATTTTGTTGTGACGTTTACTACTTATATGTGACATGTCACCTGTTCGTGTTACTTTTGACATTTTGTTGTGACATTTACTACTTATATGTGACGTATCACCTGTTTGTGTGATGTTATTACCTGTTCATATTTAATATGTTAAAGAAAAGATTAGTAAGAAATTACAAATAGCTAGTAAACTGGTTATCATTTGCAAACAGCGTTTAAACATCCAACATCCATCAATGAACATGCAACAAATGAAACAGTTACATGTAGAATCTAATACTTTCACTCGATCATAGGTACATCACTACCCCCAAAGTACAAAAATACTCTGGATCATCACTGTCTAATTTCAACCGCAGCTTTTTCCATTCACGACCTTCACAGATAATTTGAGCAGCAAGTCCTGCCCGTAGCATATGCGACTCCCTATGCAAGGCTTCAATGGTCATTACCTCCCTGCCCTCGAGGATCGCCATGATGAAAAAATACGCATGTATGCCACAATCATATCTGTAAAAATATAACATAACACTTAATAGCAGGATATGTCAACATCGTAAGTTACATAGCACACTAAACTGTCACATAACATCCCCAAAAGTCACACAAAGATACTAAACGCCACATAACACCTCAAAAGTCACACATAATAGCAAAATGTGACCTAAAAGAAGCAAAAATCACACAGCATACTAAAACGTCACATAACAGCCTCAAAAGCCACACAGAATACCAAAATGTGACCTAAAAGAAGCAAAAGTCACACAGCATACTAAAACGTCACATAAAAGCCACAAACAGTAATGCAATCCTCATTAAAGTCAATTCGGCAACAAGTTTAGCTGAATTGAAGATCCAAGCTGCAGAGAATTTTAGAGTACCGAGCGCAATTTTGTTGTGACGTTTACTACTTATATGTGATATGTCACCTGTTCGTGTTACTTTTGATATTTTGTTGTGACATTTACTACTTATATGTGACGTATCACCTGTTTGTGTGATGTTATTACCTGTTCAGATTTAATATGTTAAAGAAAAAATTAATAAGAAATTACAAATAGCTAGTAAACTGGTTATCATTTGCAAACAGCGTTTAAACATCCAACATCCATCAATGAACATGCAACAAATGAAACAGTTACATGTAGAATCTAATACTTTCACTCGATCATAGGTACATCACTACCCCCAAAGTACAAAAAATACTCTGGATCATCACTGTCTAATTTCAACCGCAGCTTTTTCCATTCACGACCTTCACAGATAATTTGAGCAGCAAGTCCTGCCCGTAGCATATGCGACTCCCTATGCAAGGCTTCAATGGTCATTACCTCCCTGCCCTCGAGGATCGCCATGATGAAAAAATACGCATGTATGCCACAATCATATCTGTAAAAATATAACATAACACTTAATAGCAGGATATGTCAACATCGTAAGTTACATAGCACACTAAACTGTCACATAACATCCCCAAAAGTCACACAGAATAGCAAATTGTCACATAAAACAACATAACTCACACAGCACACTAAACTGTCACATAACATCCCTAAACGTCACACAGAATACTAAAATGTCACATAAGTGGAGCATAAGTCACACATTGCACTAAACTGTCACATAACATCCCCAAAAGTCACACAGAATAGCAAAATGTCATATAAATCTAGCATAAGTCACACAGAACACTAAATTGTCACATAACATCCCTAAACGTCGCACAGAATACTAAAATGTCACATAAGTGGAGCACAGGTTACACACAGCACACTAAACTGTCACATAACATCCCTAAAAGTCACACAGAATACTAAAATGTCACATAAGTGGAGCATAAGTCACACAGCACACTAAAATGTCACATAACATCCCTAAAAATCACACAGAATACCAAAATATCACATAAATGTAGCATAAGTCACACAGCATACTAAAATGTCACATAACAGCCCTAAAAGTCACACGAAATGTCACAAGATGTCACATATGGATGTGAATATATCACCCACAATGTCACTAACCCATGCAAGTATCACATGTATTAATAAACTGTTTAAGTATAAGAAACTTACGAGCCTTTTTGCGTTCGACAACGAACTGCTTCATATTCGAATGCCCTGAATGTCGACGCCTGGTCGTATCCACTCACCATTCTATCTAAAAATAGTTGGATGGTCACCACGTCTCTAGCCCATGCCTCGTGGTCAGCGGAGCTATAATGTCTGCATATTTTTTACCCCAAATTGACCTCAAGTACATGCCAATGATCAGCGTGACATATCGGAATTATCAACACATCCTTCCCTTCATCTATAAGCTTCTTTATATAACTTTTATATACCTTTTGCTCATCCAAATTTAAAGCAGTTAGCAACCAAATCTGTCGAAAAAAGAAAAGAAAGTAAGCGGAAGATTGAGCCATATATAACTGCAATATAACTCAAATTGTGTAAATTGTATTATGATCGACATTACTCACACTGAAATATGATGTGACTATAGCAAATTTTCGATCCCGATTAGCATTTTCTGGAAGCTTGAGCCATTTTCGAAGTCTTGCAACTAATGCTTCAATGGTCTAATGATTGTAAATGTAATAAGTCATGAAAAATATCAAAAACTTGAGTAACGCCGCAACTTAAACAAAAACTAACATCATCCTTTAATCTTCCACCACGTAGAAGATTGAGCATATCATATCTGCATATATTGTGGGCTTCAACCTCGAAAACTGTCCTCCTACAAAATGTATCACAATCAATGCATAAGCGACATATCCAAATCAATACCAAAATGTCACAAGAAAACACTAAACGTCACAGGATAAAATAAAATGTCACAGTAAATCA
>CM022706.1:60489705-60529705 GCA_012295165.1 Asparagus setaceus | reverse complement strand
TTAAGGTTATAGCTTTGTTGTTAAGGTTAAGCGTTAGTTGTTAAGGTTAAGCGTTAGTTGTTAAGGTTCTGAATGGTTGTTAAGCTTATGGATTTGTTCTTAAGGTTACTATTCCTTTTTCAAGTTTACAGTATAATTATTAAGGTTATAGATTATTTTCAAACTAATTATGTCTTGTTGTTTTGCTTTGTAGACAAAAGGCTGTATTAGAGTTGCGGCCTACATATGGCCCAAAGGCATTGGGATGCCTACGAAGATAGTGTATTCAGACACTACGTTCATTTTGGCCCTTCTAGTCTTGATCTTCCCACTTTCGAGCACATGTTGAGAAGTGTGATGAGAATAAGATGAAATTTACCTTCACTGATTCAAAAACTGGAGAAGACATTGGGTACTCATTCAACCTTGAATAGGTTATGAGCCATACATGATTCTCCAATGAGGAGGATTTTGTTGGCCCCAACCAAGATCGAAGAAATCGAATTTGGTTGAGGTTTTTTTTCCAAAACTGAGGATGATAGTAGGACTCCTTCAACACCCACCAGACACTATGTTGAGGATCTACTCATGAAGCTTGTACGATCAACTGACCGTGAAGATGTAAAGGACTTTGTCCTACTACTGATCCTCTATCAGCTGAGCATAATCTGGTGTCCAAGCAGTGTTCTTGACATACCAAGGCATTTATTCAAGTATGTCGACAGCATCGAACAAGCAAAGAATATTGCTTGGGGGAGCTATATTTTCAGTGAGACAAATGACGCAATTGAAAAGGCATTGAAGGGTCTTGCATCAGGAAAGAAGATTATATATCTGTAAGGATGTACCCAGCTTGTGTCTGTAAGTATTCCTACTTTTTATTATTTAGAGCAATGGCTAGAATGTATGTATTCTTGATTGTGAAGGATAGGGATTTGTTCTTAAGTATAGTTGTTAGTTGTTAGAGGTAGGGATTATTTGTTATGTATACAAATTGGTTGTTAAGGTTGCAGATTGGTTGTTAAGGTTACAGGATGGTTGTTAAGGTTGCAGATAGTCTGGTTATTAAGATTACAGATTTGTTGTTAAGGTTATAGCTTTGTTGTTAAGGTTACAGAATGGTTGTTAAGGTTACGTGTTTGTTGTTAAGGTTACAGATTAGTTGTTAATGTTGCTGATTGGTTGTTAATGTTGCTGATAGTTTGTGTTGTTAAGCCTACAGATTGGTTGTTAATTACGAGTTTGTTGTTAAGGTTACAGTTTAGTTGTTAAGGTTACAGATTTATTGTTATGGTTATGTATTTATTGTTAAGGTTACAGATTGATTGTTAATTTTTTATTTATCTCATGTGTAGTTGCGGTACTATGAACTTACTGGTATTAAGAAGCCAGTAATGGGAAGTATGTCAAGGCCTCCCCTTACAAATTGGGTGAGACTGGGAGAAGTTGGGGGATCCCTAAGATTAGCCACATTGTAGCTAACGCTTAGCAAGCTACTATAAAGTTTTCACAGTTACAGGGCCAAGTTTAAAGACTGGAGAAGATTTTAAAGAACCAGGGAGAGGTTTGCTAGTGAAGGAGTAGGAGAAGGAGAAAGAGAAGAAGAAAGAGGAAGAGAAGAAGAAGGGGAGAGAGAGAGAGAGAGAGAGGGAGAAGAATAAGGAAAAGGAGAATGCTGCTAACATTGGCCAGGCATATCAAAAATAAAAAATAAAAGGAGATCAGAAGATGATTATATTCTTTAAGAATGAGTAAGCATTGTAATAATTGTGAATTATATAAAAATTATTGTTAATTATTTTTTTTACTAATACTCTATCTGTCTATTACATAGGCTATGCCCCATAATAGTGATGAAGCGGTCGAGCAGCACAATGAGGCAGTTGGTCAAATGGAATTGCCTCAGCAACTGATGTTTTGGAAGAGGATCGCAATGATGAATCAAAAATTATGTCGAAACAATGAGAATAAATATAAAGATCAAAGAGCAGCAGACCGATAAGGGATAGCTTCTCTATCTGTAAAAGTGGCTTCTCTATCTGCAGAAGTGAGAATGCTGAGAGAGGAGCTGAGCAATGCCCAATGCAGACGCCTCACTGTATATAACAATAAGAGGCCAACGGGAGAGATGTCTAGCACAGCGATGGTGGAGCAAACTTATATAGGTTAGACCCTTTTTATTACTTGTGAATTATATCGTATTGTTGTTAAGATTACAAATTAGTTGTTAACATTAGAGATTTGTTGTTAAGGTTACAGATTGGTTGTTAAGGTTACAGATTGATTGTTAAGGTTACGGATCGGTTGTTAAGGTTACAACAATAATATGCCTCGGTAAACTTGCTCTGAATGCTTCAACTGTCATAAATCAATCACAATATTAATAAATATCTCGTCCCATCTAAGTAATTGCAGCACAAGCGTGCTTACAAGGAATGCGTGTCATGTCCCAAGACCTACATGTACATGTCCGATTCTTTAAATATACATGACAAGTTTTATTAGATTCAACCTCCACAAATATCTTTTGTCGAATGTTTACTATGCAAGCAGCTTCCATGATGAATATTATCACTCAACACTATCTCCGCTTTTAGACATAAGTATCCACACCATTTCGCAACCATAAGCCTTCTTTCATGCATGCGCTCCATGATTTGCTTTCGTATTGTCTCCACCAAAGGTAAGATTCGTAACATTACTGTCTTTCTTATCCAACTGTTAAAGGACTCAGCAACCTTCGAAGTAACATGGCCATGCCTGTAAATCACATGAAAAATTTATAAGTTTGACAAATTAACCGTAACCTTAACAACTAAGATGTAAACATAACAACTAAGCCGTAACCTTAACAACTAAACCCTAACCCTAACAACAACTATATAAACTTGACAACTAATCTTAAAAGTTAACAACTACATATAACCTTAACAACTATGTTGTAACCTTAATAACAAAACTATAACATTAACAATTAAACTATAACCTTAACAACGAAATTATAACATTAACAACTAAACTGTAACCTTAGCAACTAATTTGTAACATTAACAACTAAATTGTATATACTTTATACTAGGGAAATAAGCATTTGCCCATCTCTCTGGAGAGTAATTCATTGCAGTCACATAAGCCCTTTCAACTATCAAGGCCAATTCTTTCATGTAATCATCCCATTCGGCAATTGTGTACTTATAAGCCACGATTTGTAATAAATCACTCAATATTTGAGTGACATTGGCTTTGTGACCCAACTCCTTCATCTTTTTTTTCTAAAATTCTTGACTAGATGTAGAACACACCTTGAATGGAATGCATTTGTAAAGAATTCCTCGACTGCTACCCTAATACCCTTGTCAGCATCAGAAATCATGACTAGTTGATGTAGAGGATTGTAAGGATTTTCCCTATCATATAGTATGGTCCACGCTAGTCCACGCTCCTTGTAAGAACCATTTTCAATTCTCCTCATTCTCTTAGTCGCATACGCAATAAGCAAGAGAAAATATTCCTTGGTCGCCGTCATATCCTGTGGCACTAAGTAATATACCTCTGTAGCAATCTTTAAGAAATGTTCCATCCAAAAATAACAAAAGCCTATATCCAGCAAGGAACCCTTCAATAAAAGGATTATAACTTATAAACAAACGTACCATCATTATCGTCAATGACAACACGGCTTCCTAGATTAGTGGCTAGAACCATGGATTCATATCTGCATAAATATAACAAGTAATCATTAAGTTTAAGATTAACCTCACTATTGTAACCTTAACAACTAAGATGCTTACAAAGGTTAACAACCAACTCCTAACCTTAACAATTAAGTGGTTCTAGCAATCAATTAAAAAGCTTAACAACTAACGCATAACCTTAACAACCAATACATAAGGTTGACAATCAACTCATAATCTTAACAACTAACTCATAAGGTTAACAACCAACTAATAACCCTTACTAATGTTAACAACTAACCCATAAGGTTAACAACCAACTCATAACCTTAACAACTAAGTTATAACCTTAACAACTAATAGAAAAATTTTAATAAGATAAATTTTACCATCTAAGAATCGTAAGCCTCATCATCGTCACCGAACAGGTCCCTCTGTGCTCTCTCTTTGCTTTGCCATGTTTTGCTATAATTAATCTTGATGTCGTACTGTGAGAGCAAGTCGTTCTTGATATCAATTGGCCGAAGATCTGACCTAACCTTCAAAATAGATTGTATTTAGCTTGCAATGAACTTGTGTGATGCCCTTGAGTTACCAGCATTAGCTCCATGTTGACCGTGAGTGTGAGTAGCTTCAAATTTCTTTATAGTCATAATTGAGGAATTTCAGTGTGGGGAAGCAAACAACATCCAAGGGCAATCTAGTGTGTCCTTGAATCGGCAACACACTCTTATACATTTTGGTTCATTATGGTAAAAATCATACACCAACCTTTTGGCAATTGAGTAGTATTGAAGTGCTAACCTAACTTCAGCAGCACTATCAAATTTCTGTCCAATTGAGTAGTATTGAAGTGCTAACCTAACTTCAGCAGCACTATCAAATTTCTGTCCAATTGAGTAGTATTGAAGTGCTAACCTAACTTCAGCAACACTATCAAATTTCTATCCATTTGCATGTATGGCTGTGTGTCACTCAGCTGGGATGTTTGTTTGGTTATTGACCATGTCCTCTATCATCATGATCAAGTCACCAGTGGGATTGTCATTAGGAATACGCTCATCATTACATAATTAGATGAGCATATGAACTGTGCATCGCGAATTTTCTGTCAGGATAGTCCTGAAAAGTGAGTAAAAACTTTAATTATTAACTATCTAAAAAGGTTAATAAACAACTCGCAAGGTTAACAGCCATAACCTTAATAACCAACTCATAAGGCTAACAAAAACTCATAAAAATTACTAAGGTTAACAACCAACTCGTAACCTTAGCAAACAACTCAAAACCTGAACAACCAACTCATAACCTCCAAAACCAACTCATAAGGTTAACAACCAATTCATAAGTATAAACTAAGGTTGACAATCAACTCAAAACCTTAACAACCAACTCATAACCTCCACAATCAACTCATAAGATAAACAACCAACTCATAACTATCTACTATGGTTGACAACCGACTCAAAATCTTAACAACCAACTTATAACCTCCACAACAACCTCATAAAGTTAACAACCAACTCATAACTATCTACTAAAGTCTCATAACCTTAATAACCAACTCATAAAGCTAACAAAAACTCATAAAAATTTACTAAGGTTAACAACCAACTCGTAACCTTAGCAAACAACTCAAAACCTGAACAACCAACTCATAACCTCCAAAACCAACTCATAAGGTTAACAACCAACTCATAAGTATAAACTAAGGTTGACAATCAACTCAAAATCTTAACAACCAACTCATAACTTCCACAATCAACTCATAAGATAAACAACCGACTCATAACTATCTACTATGGTTGACAACCAGCTCAAAATCTTAACAACCAACTTATAACCTCCACAACAACCTCATAAAGTTAATAACCAACTCATAACTATCTACTAAAGTCTCATAACCTTAACAACCAACTCATAACCATAACAACAAATGCATAAGGAAATTAAAATTGAAATGCTTACACATTTCCTGGAGAAGTTAGGGTGTTCTGAGAACTTGAGGATTCCCAGAGGTAGCATATAAGTTTATGTCTATAAATCCATTACAATAATAATACCTGAACATCAAACTCAAGTCCTCGTCATTTTCAATTGTAAAACTGAACTTATTTTCCCTTTCGGATATGAATTTCAGTGAAAGAGATTGCAATGGTAGTTTAA
The DNA here is from genome assembly GCA_012295165.1 of Asparagus setaceus. Taxonomy (NCBI): domain Eukaryota; kingdom Viridiplantae; phylum Streptophyta; class Magnoliopsida; order Asparagales; family Asparagaceae; genus Asparagus; species Asparagus setaceus. The sequence goes on along the minus strand of CM022706.1, from coordinate 60,523,886 downwards.
GCCTTTGGGACACTTGATACTTCAAGCTAATAATTTCTGTAGACTCATTGATAATTATGAAAACACCGTCACCCTCTTCGTTGCTTTTTGTGTTTGTAACCATGCAAAGGAGGGATCCATCTGTCATTTTAAAAGAAAAGTAGTTGAAAAATCAAAGAGGATTTATGGAGGAGAATTAAATGGCTGGGATAGAGTAGTTGGAGTAAGCAAAGAAGATTTATTGGAGGGGGGAGAGGGAGGTAGAAGATAGTTAGAATTTGGAGGGAAATGGGGTTTTCCCTCCAAAACCCCTTTCTAATCACCATTAATGCCTACAGTCCTTTTCTTCTCCGATGACCGGTTGCTAGAGAGTGTGAGTGAGGGTATTTTGGGGTTCAAATGTTTTAAAGTACACATGAGGGGTTCAATTCCAACTTTTGGGTGCTAAAAGAATTAGGATTTTGGGGACGGGGGCTTCGGGAGCTTTGAAAAAGTCTTTTTTTTTGGGGGGGGATGGAATAGATGCTGTTATTTTGGTGGCTAGAAGCAATTTTTCCTATATATGTATGTATATGCATGAAGATGAACTAGATACTTTATTTGGATTCAAACTGGGTAGAAAATATTAATCATACTTAAATCATGAGTCAGAGCAATTTAATCATATATTCACCTCTTTTTTTAATTTGACACAACATTCGATGTTATGGCTACTTTGTTGCTCACGGTGGATTAATTGAACAGAGTGAATACAAGATTCTCTAAACAAATTTTCACCTTTACTTGTAAATGGAGTCTGATTTGAACTTGGTACAAATAACTAATGGAGATAACGTCTCAACTTAAAACCTTCCAAACAAACAAAGCCACGACCTCAAATATGAAAGTGTACGCAAAAAGGAAACCTATTTTATATCAAATCGAAACATATTTAGCTATATATTTATTTAACTATTTTTCAATGTAAGATTAAATATCATCACATATAACTAATTTTCCATGTAAAATTAAATATCATCACATGTCTTTGATAGGCCATATCAACATATTAAATTGAATTGTTGTGAAACACTTGTAGCAATCCTTACAAATTTCTTTCTTTGACCCAATATATATGATATTTTTCCATTAAAAGTGGTTGTAACGCAAACATCAGATGATGTAACTGATGACATACCTACTAAATAATAGGGAAATTTGCTTTGAGACGGCTTTTTATGAAATGAAATGTGATAAACCGCCAATACTAGGTCAGGGTCCTTTAACTCCTAAACTAAATATTTAATGCGTTTACCCCAAAAACAATGTTCATGTGATCTTTTTTCTTTTTCCCATTATAACCTCAGTCAATGCTCTATGTGACCTTTTTTTTCTAAGGTTAGGTGAGACTCTATCTCATCCTCCTCTCTTCATTTTCTCTCTCCCCATTCCACTAGGTTGGCGATAAGAAACCATTCGAGGGTAGGGTATCATTAATGGATCCATCAGGTTGGCTATGAATTCTTGTGTTAAGGATCGAATCACCATGGTTGGGTTGAAAGCCGCCGTATAAGGTCGAAGTTCCAAGAGTTTGAAACAGGATTGATGAAGTCCGCAACCAAACTGATGTTGAAAGGAGAGGAAAGAGGAGGGGGAACAAGATCAGTTTGATTATTGTAGACGGTTAAAATGTATTTTCACCTTGGCCAATGTTTAGCTTGGGTTCAAGAAGTAAACGCCCATGCGCTAAACACTTCAAATGTGCCTAAAGCGGAGCCCATAAAAAGCCACAATGAGGGTCACTTAACAAAGCAAGTGAGCCTCACTAAGCAGCCCATTTAGACTTGACTCAACCAAGTTAAAAGCGAGTTGACTCCCAAAACACGCCTTAGACTGAGTCAAAAGGCGTCATCAGTCAACCAAATCATGAGTCGAATTCTGTGTCAAATTCAAACTCATAGGCGAAGTTTTTCAACCAATGAACCCCGCTCATGGCAACTTAAGTGGACCAAGTCATCCACTTCCAAAGAAGACTCGCCCACGTCTTCAGCGACCCTCGCCCATGAATTCAACAACCTTTGCCCATGTCCTCAGCGAACTTTATCAAGGTTGCGAAATTTACTAAATAGCCGTTTGAGAGCTATTTTCAGGAGAATAACCATCTCATACTATCTTCTACTTTGTTGATGTATGAAATCACAGTCACTAATCTTTTTTGGGTTTAGTTCTTAAGAGAGTATGGAGTTCGCCTTCTCTTCTTATATCCGGTGATGTTGTTCTTGCCAGTGGTTTTCCTACACCAAAAGAGACACCTACGGAAGAAGCGGAGTTGGGATCTCCGGTGGTCCCTCCGACGGTCAAGTTAGTAATGGGGAGAGAAAAAATTAATGGAGTAGGAATTCACTGAGAAAGGATCACTTACTTGCTTCGTAGAACAGTTCTCCATTTATACCTAGGGTTTTGGGGGTATATTTGTCTTTCCATTTGATGAAAGACAGCGGGTGAGTCAGCCCTCTTCTCCACGTGTCGATTAATGACTGGGTGTGTATTTTCATTGTCGGCCACGGTGGCTGCCTTTACAGGTGTCAAGCCGTAGGTGGACTTAAGGGTTGGTGTTGTTCATTCATCATTAATGAGATAGGACTGGCGATGTCCGCAGCTGTATTAGTCCGAGGTACCATAAATACTGTGAGAGATGGAGGAGTTATGGGGTTGACAGTGTATTTAATGCGATATTGACATATTGTCGGGGTTAGATTTTATGTAACCGTCGTTTAGGTAGAGGGAGCCATGTAGGATGAGAAAGGGGGGGAGTCGAGACTAAAGGGCCGACTCGCACATCTTCTTGGGTCATCCATGAGGGTAGTTAGTTGGAGGGACGACTAGTACTGCCTTTCGCGTCGTCCAAGGGTCCGGGTATCTGAAAGGGGCGGCTAACGCTATCTTTCGTGTTGTCTAAAGGGACAGACGACCAAAAAAGTGGCTCTATGGCAAATAACTGGTTGAAGGGATGACCAGTACCACCTTTCGCATCGTCCAAGGAAAAACTGGTGGGAGGCCAGCTGACACCATCCCTCATCGTCTGGTACGGTTGAGCTCGAATGAAAAGTGCAAGATGTCCACGGGACATGTTATGGAGATCAGCGTCGTCCTAAGTAAATAGACCAAAGTGTTCGAAATGATTAACGCTCAACGTTTTTCCTCTTTAACTACTAATTAGCGGTTATGACCATAACAGTTGGCCCCTTTCACTTAGAGACGGTTGGAAACGGGTGCAAGTGAAATAGATACCATGGCTCTGGTCGGATGGGGGTGACTTTGGAAAGAGTCTTGAACATTCTTTTGATGGAACGTGGCTGACGTCAGTGAATGATTCCCTGGCTAATGGCGTTCTGCCCTTTGGGCTCAATAATGGGTCCCTCATGAATTGAAGAAAGCGGTTCTTCTTTTTGAGGTGACACTTTGGGTTCTGAGCCTTAATCTCGTCCGTTGATTATGGGTTGATTCGATGCTGATGGATCTCTCCATAAGTACAAAGCGGTGAGGAAGAAGGAAGTTTTACTTCCTTCATTCTTCAAAGATAAACTCCGGCAATCTTCCGGCGAACAATATAGATATTTTCCATGGATTCCGATCATCGAAAGGGGCTGGATGAGCTTATTTCGAAGGTGACTTCGAACCGAGATCACGATTTACGCATTCAAAGTTTGATATTAGAAGGATTTAAAATTTGAGCGCCCGTGAAATCGTCACCGGTGTACTGCCATGGCGAGAAGAGAGCTCCTCTATACCTCAAGCATTTAGAGTGTGGTCTACGGTTGCCGCTGCATCCATTCTTTTGAAAAGTGTTCGAGGAGTTGGGAGTGTCTCCGATGCAGATGAAGCCCAACTCAATCGCTATACTGGTCGGCTTCACTGTCATCTGTCGCTGGTTGGGGATTCGTCCCAAAGTGAGCATGTTAAGTCATCTGGTCAGCGTGACTGTGCAGGAGATGCCTCACTACCATCTTCAGATGTCGGGGGAGTTCAAGGTCATCCTTGAACTTCCTATGTCCAACAAAGGATGGAAAGACAGATTTGTCTGGATCACGGGGGATGACTCCAATCTGGGCTGCGCGACTTGGCCAGAGATAAGGAGAGAGGCTTTGGAGCCAAGGCCTCTGCCAGAGGACGAGCGACAAGAGCTGAAGCAAATTCTCAAGTATGCGGGGCTGCGTAGTATGAGTGCTTTACTTGACAAGTCGGTTCTACGACTTCATGGGATCTCATCGATTCCCCTAGACCCCATGACAAGGCGAGAGCGCATAATGTGACCTTCGGAGGTATGGCCGGAAGGATGGCTTCATTGGATTCAGCTTCTGATGAAGAAAATCCCGAGGAACCCGAAGGGATGTCGACTCGGCAAGCCAAACGACAACGGCGTGAGTCAGCCTTAGAGGAAGTCCCACCTGTGCAAGGGGGAGGCGAGACGACCGCTATTGGCCATGAAGAAGTGGCTGTGGGTGTCACTTCAAGGGGCCTGTCGATTTTCAAAGGACTCGGTAGAAGAAAATCAGCCATGGTCCTCGGGGACCAAGACGGTTGGGAGAGAGCAAAGAAAATCCAATGGAGGCGAGGTCGTCAGAGTCGGAAGAGGCTGGTTCTAGCCGGGGCGGCCGCGGGAGAGGTTGATTCTCAACCGACAGGAACCACGACCCGAGCTGCTGTGGAGATGGTTTTCGGAGGAGCTAAAACTCGGTCGGGAGAGGGGGCTTCTGACTCTCAAGCAGAACAGCCACGCCGACGAGGCAAGGAGTCGGTTGGAGGCGAGGGGACAGGTTTTGTCCCAGCGGGGTGGCCCTCTCCATATTATATGGCTAAATCTGGAGCGGGGTTTGGGATAAGGCAAGCGACTCGTTAATAGGGACGCTCCCTCCGATTGATCGCTATGAGGGAGAGCCTGATGCGCACAGGTACAATCCCGTTCATCGCTTGGATGTTCGCTCGTCAGTGCTTCAATCCAGATATATGCAGGCCAAGGCTATAGAACAATTTAACTTTCCTGAGGACCGGGAGTTTTTGAAGAGGATCCCTAATGTGGGACTTCATGTGATCCTCCGAAGCTACTTGACCAGAGGATGCCTTGTGGAGCAAGAAATGTATAGTCGGTTAGCCCAAGGCCATCACGCTTATGAAGAACTCTGTAAGAAGCATGTATCTCTAGAGGTCGGTGAGAATGATGAGTTTGACCAAATTATCAAGGAACTCTCGGTCAAACAAGCTGAACTTGACGATTGGCACCGTGAAATGAAGGTGAAGGAGCAGACCATTGTAGAGCTCAAGGCATCTGGCGCCAAGTTGTTGATTGAGATTAGGGAGCTTCGACAAAGACTTCATGATAGTGGTGGAGGATCTGAGATGACCAACGAGGTATACAGGGAGCGGGATTTGGCTATAACACAAGTTGCTCTCGAGAAGCAGATCTCGCAGCACGCAAAAGTTCGATTAGAGCAAGAGTTGGCCACTAGTCGACAACTTTCAGATGAGTGCGCCAAACTTAAGGAGTGTTTGAGCAGAGCTGAAGACAGAGTAAGATATCTGGAGTCGAGTGGCCGCCAGTTGGCAATTATAGATGAGGGTCGGCCTGCCATCATTGAAGAACTTCGCCACAGCTCATTGGGAAAAATTGAAGTTGCGCTGGCTTGCAAAGCGGGAAGCGATTTCATAGTTAAGCAACTGCCTGCGGAATACCAGGAATTCCTTGGTCGGCTTCGATATCCTCCGAGCATAGCAAACCAGGTACGCCTCCTCTCGAGATTTGAGGAAGCGGGGGCAGGTTACGACATCGGTGAGGGTGAAGCCGAAGAGGAGGAAGGAGAAGAGGCCGAGTCGTCAAGTGAGAACTCTTCGAGTAGAGCCGACCAAGGTGTGGACGAAGGCTCGGATGGGAGGAATGGGGATGAGGCAGCACAAGACTTGCCTTCGACTCCTCCTCCTTCTACTAACGTTATTTCACCTTTGACTCCCGGGGCCAACACGGACTTTTCGTAGTTTCGGGCTTTGAGACATCCGTGCTATCATGCATTGCATGTATATATATTCTTTGTACTTGCTCTCGAATGAATGACTAAAAGTTCTTTTTGTTGTCTGAACTGTTTTATGGTTTATTGTTGTGTTTTGTGGAATTCTTGGTAGTCCAAGTAACTCAATGAGTTGGACAACATGGTGTCGTGACTTAGTCGAGTCGGGCCTTTGGTTTCTGTTACTGAGACAGCTTTCTTATAAAATAACAGAACTGAGGCGACGACCCATTGATTTGGAGTCGGTTCCTCAATTATTTGGGTTTTCTTGTGTTTGTTTGTTTGTTGTGTTAACTAGCTGAGGTCGACCGGGCCCTACACAAGAGGTGGGTTTATTTTCCAAGGCGTAAATAGAAAGAGTCACTGTAGAGGACAGGGCATGACGTCAGTGGTACTTTAGCCGCCGGAGTCATTTCAATTTTCGAGTAAAGTGACGTGGGGCGATAAAGGCGGTGGGTGTTTTAGTTTCTTTGAGGCGGTTCAGATTCAAGGGTTAATCTGGACCGTTAATTTTGAAATTGAAAGATCATCTATGAGCAGCCATGTGGGCCTCTTGGATGTCTATATATATTTCTTCCTAATTGAGAACTTTCTTTTTATGCTTTCTAAAAAACTTTTATTTCCTTTCCTTCTTCTTGTTCGAAGTCTTTTAATTGATCCGCCATGGCTGCTTCGTCTTCTGCTCCCGTTAATAGGATCAGCAAACTCAGCTCCTGGCATTCGAAGCTGAAAGAGGAAGATTTGGAGGTCCTCTATGAAAAGTATGACCTTCCCGAAGAGTTTAAGATCTCTTTGCCGGAGAAGGACAGCGCTATTCATGTGCACAGCGCTGATAAGGTGCTATTATACATAGCTCATCTAGATAATGGGCTGCGCCTCCCGCTGCCGGCGTTTGTGAGGGAATTGTGCAAGCGATTGGGGGTTTCCCCAATGCAATTTTCTCCCAACTCCATAGCGACGATCATGACATTTCTGGTGATATGCCATCGGGTGAAGGTAGGGCGACCCTACAATTGTTCAGCAACCTGGTTACGGTGAAGGCGACCAAGAAGGACGCTCATTTTTTCTTCGGGAATATAGGCGGCCGACTTGTCGGTATACCCAACTCAAATAAAGACTGGAAAGAAAAGTTTGTTTGGGTCTATGGCGCCGACCATCCTGGCTTGTCGATCATGGCCAGAAATTGAGAAGGACAAACTAAAGACTCTCCCTCTTTCAGTGGATGAAAGACGAGATTTGGAGAAGATCCGGCAGTATTCTGGATCTCGAAGGATTCATAATCTATTCGATAATACTTTGTTAAGGATGGCGGGGCTGTCATGTGTTCAGCCGATAGAGGCTGACAAAGAAAAGGAGAAAGAGTTGCTTGAGGCTCCTCAACAGACCGAGGATCCTAAAGAAGGGGTTCCCAGTCCGACAAAAGCCACAGAATTGCAGCTCCCTCAAAAGCGGGCGAGGGGAGGAGGACTGTCGGCTGTGGATGAGCGGCATGTGGAAGAGAATTTTAACCCGCTGGCCAATATGTTGAAGGTGAAGGCCCCCGTTCCTCAGGCCGACATGCAAAAGAAGAAGAAGAGGAAGACGAAGAAGTCGAAGTCGACTTTTAAGGAAATGACTAAGGGAACGGCCCCTGATCAGGCCAAGGTTACTATGGGGAAAGTCTCAATTGTTGGGGAAGAGTCGACCCCACAAACTCTTTCTCTCCCACATTTTGTTGTGGAGAGTGTCCATGGAGAAGAGTCGCGTCCCAGCGCGGGTGAAGCTCCTGTTCCGCAAGTGCAGGAGGCTTCTGTGGCCACTAAGGATGCCCCCATCGACCAGGTTGTCGCTGCAGCTTCTACCGAGCCGACTCAAAAGTCAGGAAAAGAGTAGGCCACTTCGGATGAGTCTATGCTAAGGTCGGCTCTTTTGAGTTTTCTCGAAGGCTTAGGCATCGAGCTTCCTTTCTATCATAGGGTCGCCGAGGTCGGTGGCTCGAGATGGAAGGACCTCCGAGCCCATCTCATTGGCAATTTGTGGGAAGGGTATTCTACAAGGGAGGAACCCGCTCAGGACGACAGATTCGTCCCAAGCCACTCTTTCCACAAGGAAGATTCGGTGTTTCTTTCGGGATGGGCACAGCTTGTTGCTGCGAAGCAGTTTACTCTCCCGAAGGATAAGGAGCTACTAGAGGAAGTGCCTTCGACCGGTTTGTGGCTAGCTCTCTTGAGTTACCAAACTCGAGGGGCTCTGATCGGAGAGGATCTTTTTAATCGGCTTTCCTTCATGATGCGAGTCGCTAACGACCTGGCAAAAAAGCTTGTTCGAGAGAAGGAAAATCGAGAAGAGGCCCAGAAGAAGGTGGGAGCTCTTGAGGCAGAGAAGAGAATGGTTACTGCTAAGTGGCAAGAGGAGCTGGAGGCTAAACAATCAACAATTGCTAACCTCGGACTCATCATAAATGTAGTCATTGCCATCCAAAGTGAAGGTTACTCAACTAAAGAGGATGGCTGAAGGCTCTCAGAGGGAGATTGAAGAGTGGAAGGCTCAAGTCGAAATTTGGAGAAAGGCGAGGTAGAAAGCGAAGCAGTCGGTTCAGGAGAACCTTCAATCTGAACGACTTGCCCTCCAAGGCTTAAAGGTTGAGCTAGATGAGTCGAAGGCGGCTCACCAGACGTCTTTAGCTGACGCCCAATCAATTGAGACCCAACTTAAATTCGTGACGTCCGAGGCGGGCAAGAAGGAAGTCATTGAGGAGTACAGACAAGGGCTTATGGGCAAAGTTGAGTTGTCATTTGGTACATTAAAGCGGCCGACTACCAGAAGCTCAAGCGCCCTCGATATTCTTCCACCTTGGTGCGGCGTATCCTCCTCGGGTGCAAAGCAGCCTACGTGTCCTTCAGAGCCTGGAGGCAAGGGGAGCAGGAATGCAACTTGACGTCGATGATGACGACCGCGATGAAGATGAAGATGAAGATGAAGATGAAGATGAAGATGAAGATGGGGGCGAAGATGAGGATGAGGATGATGACGAAGGAGATGGTGGCGAAGATGGCAACTAGCATATTGTAAAGTCATTTTATATTTATATATATATTTTTTTTTTGTATTCGGTCGGAGGGACCGCTGTACATTCATCATGTATGGTCGAATAGTGAATGAAAATCTAGCTTCGCATTTCCCTGTGTCGGATTTTCTACTCTTTATGACACATTTTTTTTCTTTTTTTTTGCAAGCGTGTTGTGTTGATTTCGAATTCGACTAATGTTTACAAGCCGAGTAAGAATCATAATTTACGCAACTTAAATGAGATAATTTTACTTTCGATTAGTACTTGGGCTTGCGTCGGTCGGGCCAACCTTCGCGTTACATCGGCCGTCAAGACGGGATAGGCATTCGCGATAGGACGAATTATAATTGAATTGACTTTAGCATGAGCCGGGACTCGGCATTTGTCAATCCGTGAGTTGGGTGCCTAGGACTTACGTGGCGCCGAGGTCTTTGGGAGTCGGCTCACATGGGAGTGATGACTCTACAATTGACAACCTCATGGGTTGGGTGCCTAGGACTTACGTGGCGCCTAGATCTTATTCGGTATGACCGATCTCTATTTTGGAGGCAAAGAGTAAGCCTGTCTCCCGGAGTCGGCCCCAGTGGGAGCGGCGACTCGGCAAATGACAACCACGTGGGTTGGGTGCCTAGGACTTACGTGGCGCCTAGGTCTTATTCGGCATGGCCGATCTCTATTTTGGAGGCAAAGAGCAAGCATGTCTCCTAGAGTCGGCCCCAGTGGGAGCGGCGACTCGGCAAATGACAACCCCGTGGGTTGGGTGCCTAGGACTTACGTGGCGCCTAGGTCTTATTCGGCATGGCCGATCTCTATTTTGGAGGCAAAGAGCAAGCCTGTCTCCTGGAGTCGGCCCCAGTGGGAGCGGCGACTCGGCAAATGACAACCCGTGGGTTGGGTGCCTAGGACTTACGTGGCGCCTAGGTCTTAGAAAGTCGGCTCACGTGGGAGCGACGACTCTGTTTTTCCGAGCAGTGCTTGACGCCTTATTGTTAGCGTAACTTGGCGAACAAATACGAGAGCCTCCTTTTAGCTTTAAAGTGATAGGTCGACCTGTTTCACCTTTAGAGTGGGGTGTCTTCTTAACTGAGCGAGCAGAATTATCTATCGCGATGAGATGAGAAGGGTTCCTTGACTTGTTTTGACGAGAAGGGTTCCTTGACTCGGTCTAATCGGAAAGGTTTTGGACTCGTTCCCAATTAAGAGATTCCCTCGACTCGTTAAGTGAAACTGGGTCGTCATAACTCCTTTTAAGCTAGGGGGCGCCTCATTTTTGTTGTCATGAATGGGACATTGAGACGTTCCTTGCACAATTGTAAAGACAAGTAATGACAGTTAGGGACAAAAATCTATTCATACTGAAAGATCTTGAAAATGATTTATAGTACAAAAGATTTATTGAAAAAACTTTCTAAGATGCTCGATGTTCCAAGGATGTTGCAAGATCCTTCCATCGGGACTTCTCAGTCGGTATGTTACTGGGTGTAGCTCTTCAAGGACGGTGTATGGTCCTTCCCAGTTGGGTGCTAACTTGTCACGCTTAGTGTCCTTGTCGAACGCCGCTTTCCTTAGTACCAGATCGCCGATACAAAATCTCCTCGGTCGGACTTTGCTGTTATAGTATCGGGCGATCCGTTGTTGGTTGACAATCTGCTTGCGCAGAGCAGTCGCCCGCACTTCATCCACCAGGTCTAGCCTGACTCAAAGCCCTGCGGAATTCTCCTCTTCATCGAAGTGTTGCAATCGAATGGTGGGCATGCCGACTTCTACGGGAGTCACGGCTTCAGCTCCATAAGCTAGCTTGAAAGGGGTTTCACCAGTGGAATTCTTGTGGGTCGTCCGGTAGGACCAGAGGATGCTTGGCAACTCTTCAACCCAATTGCCGACTGCTTTGTCTACCTTCTTCTTCAAAGCTTGGAGGATGCACTTGTTAGCAGCTTCTGCTAGTCCATTGCACTTGGGATGGGCCACCAAAGCGAACTTGAGTTTAATCCCCCATTCTTCACAAAAGTCTTGGAACCCCTTGCTACTGAATTGGGTGTCATTGTTTGTGATGAATGAACGGGGTACTCCGAACCTGCACACAATAGATTTCCAAGCAAAGTTAGTAATGTTGCTCTCTCCGATCTTTGCTAAGGGCTCGGCCTCGATCCACTTGGTAAAGTAGTCGATAGCGACGATCAGAAATTTGCATTGTCCTGATGCAAGAGGGAGAGGCCCCAATATGTCTAGGCCCCACTGGGCGAAAGGAATGGGGCTTAGAATAGAAGTCAGCTCCGTGGCCGTGGCTCGGGGATTTCTGCAAAGAGTTGGCACTTCTTACACTTGGAGACGAGCTTCTTGGAGTCAGCTATTACTGTGGGCCAGTAATATCCTTGTCGGATGATCTTCTGAGCGAGGGTTCTTGCCCTGGATGGTTTCCATAGATGCCTTCATGGATTTCCTTCAAGACATAGTCAGCTTCGACAGGTCGGAGGCATCAGAGATAGGGCCCTACGCCGCTGCTCTGGCAGGATGATCGATAGAGTTGATTGTCGATCATGGGATAATGGCGGGTAGTCCTCTGCAAACTCTTTGCTTCAGCAGCATTTGCGGACAAGGTTCCATTGGTTAAGAATTGAATGATAGAATCCATCGGCGGGATTACGGAAGGATGTCGATGCATGATGTCAGAAGAAGCCGACAATCTTTGGGATGCTAGAGTGTTAATGCGTGCAAATGGGCCCAGAACTGTTCATGGAGCTGGTTGATGCTAGCTTTGACAAGGCGTCCACTCGAGAGTTGCGAGCACGAGGGACCTGTGTGATTCTGAAGTTGGAGAAGTGGGCTAACAGTTCTTTGACTATCTTCAAATATTGAGCCATCCTCTTGTCTTTAGCGGCGTATTTACCGTTAACTTGGTGGATGACAAGTTGAGAGTCGACCAATATATTTAAGCTTTTAGCTTTGACTGTCAGGGCGGCTCGCAAGCCGGCAATGAGGGCTTCATACTCGGCCTCATTGTTGGATGCGGAGAATTTAAAGGCGATGGATTGCAGTGGTATTATACGGGCTTCTGCGAAGACTACGTCTGCTCCACTTCCAGCTTCACTTGAGGATCCATCTACTTTCAATTCCCACCAAGAGGCGACCTCAGGAGAGTCGCTCTCAAGGTCGGAGCATAGGAGGGGTGTCGTCGTCTGCTTCTTCGTCTTCTTGGAGGATATTGGTTGGTCGGGGACGGTGAGGTTTGCTGGTTCGCCATCAGGTGAGGTAGATTCGATGAGGAAGTCTGCCAGAGCTTGTGCCTTGATTGTGGTTCTAGGTTCGAATTGCACATCATATTCATTGAGCTCAAACGACCATGCGACCATTCTTCCGGAAGTGGTTGGGCTTCCTAAGGCCTTCTTCAATGGTAGGCTCATCCACAAAACGATGAGATGTGCTTGGAAATAAGGACGAAGCCTACGAGCAGTTATAATGAGAGCGAAGGATGCCTTTTCGACCAAGGGATAGTTCAATTCCCCTGCTCTAAGGATCCGGCTTACATAATAGACCGGCTTCTGGATATTGTCTTCTTCTCAAACAAGGACGGAGCTAACAGCCTCAAGAGAGACGGCCAAGTATAAATACAAGGTTTCTCCTTCTACTAGTTGACTTAAGAGTGGCCTTGTGCTCAAATATGCTTTTAGTTCTCTGAAGGTAACACAGCATTCTTCCGTCCATTCTAACTTCTTCTTGGGGTCTTTGGTTCCCCTGAGTATCTTGAAGAAAGGGAGGTTTCTCTCAGCTGATTTGGAGAGAAAGCGCCCCAAGGCGGCTATTTTGTCGTTGAGCTTCTGGATGTCCTTCATGGTGCGCGGCTCTAGAAGTCGCTCAATGGCCTCGATCTTCTCCGGGTTGATCTCAATACCCCTCTGGGTGATCATAAACCCTAAAAACTTTCTCGACTGCACCCCAAAAGCACACTTCGTTAGGTTGAGCTTCATGCGGTAATGCCGGAGGGTGGCAAAGGTTTCTTCGAGGTCGGCAATGTGAGCAGCAGCTAGTCTTGACTTCACCAGAATGTCGTCCACATAGGCTTTCACATTGCGACCGATTTGAGACTTAAAGATCTTGCTGATCAATCTTTGATAAGTCGCTCCAGCATTTTTGAGGCCAAAGGGCATCACATTATAGCAAAATGTGCCTTGGTCTGTGATGAGGGCGTCTTTTCCTGATCATGTACGGCCATGCGGATTTGGTTGTAGCCTGAGAAAGTGTCTAGGAAGCTTAGCAGTTGATGGCCCGCACTCTCATCCACCAATTGATCAATGCGGGGGAGAGGGTAGTTGTCTTTAGGGCAAGCCTTGTTAAGGTCAGTGAAGTCGACACACATCCTCCACTTGCCATTAGACTTCTTTACCAACACTACATTGGCTAACCATTCGGGATATTGGACTTCCCGAATGAAGCCAGCTTTCAGGAGCCGCTCGACTTCTTCAGCTGTCGCCTTTTGGCGCTCAGGCCCCAGATGTCTCTTCTTTTGTCGAACCGGCTTGCTATGTCGGTCGACAGAGAGTTCATGGCAAATAACATTGGGTTTTATGCCTAGCATGTCTTCTGGTCCCCAAGCGAACACATCAAGGTTGTCCAAGAGGAAGGAGATCAGGGCCCCTCTCAATAGTTTGGCGAGGTTGGATCCGATCTTGAGTGTTCTCTTGCCTTCGTGGTCAACTGGGACTTCATGCAGGTCTTCAACCGGAGTCGTCCTCTCTCGTTCCATCTTCTTCTCGAACTGATGAGTCATCTTCTCAATTGACATGGTCATCGCTACCCCTTTCCCCTTAGTGGAGAGTACATAACATACTCGGGCTTCCTTCTGGTCGCTTCTGACCACTCCAACTCCTTCCGGGGTTGGGAATTTAATCATCTGGTGATATGTGGATGGAATGACTTATAAGCGATGAAGGGAAGTCCGTCCTAGGATGACATTGTGTGCCGACTTGATGTTCATCACCACGAACTGGACATTGACAGTCGATTGGCAAGGAGGACGGCCTACCGTTAGAGGAAGAGTGATCAACCCTTCCGGTAATTGAGAATGCCCAGTGAAGCCAATCAGAGGACCTAGGGACGGTTGCAGCCTCGACTTGTCAATGCCCATGCGGTTGAACGCATGTAAAAACAATATATCAACAGAACTCCCGGTATCAATCATGATCCTCTTTACTTTGAAGCCGTCAATGTCGGCCGAGATGACAATGGGGTCATCATGAGGTGTCTCGACGCCGTCCAGGTCGGCTTCGCTGAAGGAGATGGATACATCTGTCCTTGGCTTCTTATCGCAGCTATTTACTCGAAGAGCGTGTTTAGCATATCTTTTGCGAGCGTTGTTTGATTCCCCTCCAATAGTAGGACCGCCACTGATAGTATGAATAACGCCTCGCCGCTGTGGAGCTTCTCTTTGATCGACCCGATTAGAGGTCGAGGCGACACAGGCGAGACCTTCTGTCATCTCTCTTGGGAGGTGGATCCTTCCTGACCAAATTCTTCAAAAATCCCCTCTGAATGAGGTCTTCAATATCTCTCTGGAGGACGAGGCAATCTTTGGTGTCATGGCCATGGTCCCTATGATACCGACAAAATAGTCGAGCGTCTCTCCTCCTGGGGTCTGCTCTCATCTGCGGCGGTGGTTTATTGAGGAGTCCTTCCCTCTGGGCCTTGTCAAGGGCCCCAGAGAGGGATGTGTTGAGGACGGTGAAGCTGGGGGCCTTGGCACTACGTCTCTCTCCTATCGAACCGACCATTGCGGTTGTTCTTAGGAGGAGGATTCCTTGGAATATTTCTAGGCTCTTCTTTCTGAGGTGGATTTTGAGTCGACTTGGTGGGAGAGGCAACTGGAGTTGAAGCAGGGACTACATATGGAGTCGACTGAGGAGGTTGATGAGCCGACGGAGCTGTGTATGGGGCGACCGTGGAGGTAGGAGTAGTCGTCTTACTGGACTCGGCTTCCACCGCGATCTTATATGCTTCGGCTTCTTCCATATTCATGTAAGCTTGAGCTTGGGATATTAACTGTTCATAACTTCTGATTGGCTTCTTGGAGAGAGCCTTGGATAGGTCACCTGGTCGTAGCCCTGCCACTAGAGCCGCCATAGTGACTTTGTTCCCCGGATCTTCAACTTCTAACCTCTTCACCTGGAATCTCTTTATATAAGTCCTGAGGTCCTCATCCGGCTTCTGCTTGGTCTGGATGAGCACGCTGGGCGGTAGCTTAGGCTTGGCGTTGGCTAAGAAGTGATGGATGAACTTCCGACTGAGCTCCTCAAAGCTCCCAATAGACTTCTTCTCTAAGGAGTTCCACCAAAGCTTAGCACTCCCTGTCAAAGTAACTGGGAAGCAGCGGCAGATGGTCTCTTCTAGCGCCTGCATCATGATCATAGTAGCATGATAGTTTTGAACATGTTCTGCCGAGTCTTTATCACCTCCGTACTTGTCCATTGATGGCATCTTGAACTTCTCGGTTGGCGCTCTCATGATGGAGTCAGTGAAGGGAGTGTTCCCTCCAATGGCGTCGGTAACAGGTTGATATACCTGATTATAGCCGCCGGCGGGCTGGTGGACTGCCGGAGCTAGAACTACAGGTGCAACGGAAAGAGCTCTGGAGGTCGCGCCTGCTGGGTCCTTCGCGCCTTAGCTAGGCACAGGACTCTCGTCGGTCACGTCGAAGATGAGAGGGCGGCGTCACGGGATTAGAGCTGGTCGTTTTAGCGTCTGCGTTAGGCGGCAGCGCTCTTGGTCTCTCCTCGATTTGTTGATGTGAGGAGTTTCTGGGGCTAGAACCTGCTGCATGGTCAATTGTTGAGCATCATGGGCAGTAGAATGATGGCTAGTTGAAGGTTGAGGCGCGCAGAAGTGGTTGGTTGTCTTTGGTGGCGGAAAATGGTGAAGAACTTCGTCGTGAAGGTTTTGGTGAGCTTCTACTGCATGTGTGATCCTTTCGGTGGATTCCTGGAGCTAGGCTTGAGTAACGTAGCCCACTGGTAGGTTCCCCAACCTGGAAAGATCATCACCTCCGGACATATTTACAAGAAGAAGAAGCGATTGGGCCTAAGCTACTGATGTATGAAATCACAGTCACTAATCTTTTTTGGGTTTAGTTCTTAAGAGAGTATGGAGTCTGCCTTCTCTTCTTATATCCGGTGATGTTGTTCTTGCCAGTGGTTTTCCTACACCAAAAGAGACACCTGCGGAAGAAGCGGAGTTGGGATCTCCGGTGGTCCCTCCGACGGTCAAGTTAGTAATGGGGAGAGAAAAAATTAATGGAGCAGGAATTCACTGAGGAAGGATCACTTACTTGCTTCGTAGAACAGTTCTCCATTTATACCTAGGGTTTTGGGGTATATTCGTCTTTCCATTTGATGAAAGGCGGTGGGTGAGTCGACCCTCTTCTCCGCGTGTCGATTAATGGTGGGTGTGTATTTTCATTGTCGACCCGCGGTGGTTGCCTTTCTGAGTGTCAAGCCGTAGGTGGACTTAAGGGTTGGTGTTGTTCATTCATCATTAATGAGATAGGACTGGCGATGTCCACAGCTGTATTAGTCCGAGGTAACTTAAATACTGTGAGAGATGGAGGAGTTATGGGGTTGACAGTGTATTTAATGCGATATTTACATATTGTCGGGGTCAGATTTTATGTAACCGTCGTTTAGGTAGAGGGAGCCACGTAGGATGAGAAAGGGGGGGAGTCGAGACTGAAGGGCTGACTCGCACATCTTCTTGGGTCGTCCATGAGGGTAGTTAGTTAGAGGGATGACTAGTACTGCCTTTCGCGTCGTCCAAGGGTACGGATATCTGAAAGGGGCGGCTAACGCTATCTTTCAAGTTGTCCGAAGGGACAGACGACCGAAAAAGTGGCTCTATGGCGAATAACTGGTTGAAGGGACGACCAGTACCGACTTTCGCGTCGTCCAAGGAGAAAAACTGGTGGGAGGCCGGCCGACACCATCCCTCGTTGTCTGGGAGGGTAGTCGTCCGGTACGGTTGAGCTCGAATGAAAAGTGCAAGATGTCCACTGGACTTGTTATGGAGATCAGCGTCGTCCTAAGTCAATGGACCAAAGTGTACGATATGATTAACGCTCAACGTTTTTCCTCTTTAACTACTAATTAGTGGTTATGACCATAACATACTTTAATGGCCACTTAATCCATAATTAAATGCCATCAACTTCCTCTTTTAGCCTATAAAATGAGAGGAGATTGTTCATCTTAACCACCTGGGCGCCCAGCTAAAAACACACACGCATAGAGAGATCACTGTCATTGCACTTGCGATTCTATTGAGAAAAGCTGCTAAGAGAAGACTAAGCTATCTTCCAAGCAATTAAGTTCTCACCAACAGCAAAAGACTCAAGGTCTTAGTCGGTGCGTCAATAGAATACAAGATCGACGTTTTACCGGCACGCAGAAAAGAATCCCCATGAAATATAAATTTTTTCCTTTGTTTCACTCTACTCTTTTTATTGTAATCTGTGTCAATTACAATTTTAAAAGACCCGAAATAATTATCAAACCAAATGTCACTCCAAATAGATACATCTACCATTACCAACTTTCTAAGAGCATGTCTTCTTGATAATATCCCTCCCATATAAAATATTACGCCACATTGTCGATACCGAGGGTTGCAGTCCAAAATTTTCCACCTTTTAGATACTTATCAGCAAGAACAGTGACCCAGATTGCATCCTTGATAATGGCAAATTGCCAAGGAATTTACAAATTAAGAAGAGAAAGATTTGTTTTACTAGAGCTTCGAATGCCAAGACTCCCCAGATCTTTACGTCTTTGAATTTTCTTCCAGCGCACAAACACATGAAATGAGCTTTCTTTTTCCATGGATTTTTCCATGGATCATGGTTTGCGAAGAAGAGCAAGATTGAAATAACCATATTTTATTTTCCACACAAGATTGAATCTCGAAATATTTATTTGAATATAATGGTAACCAGCTGTTTCTAGCTGGCATATTAGATTTAGCAGTTATCATCTCATCAGATGGGAAAAACTTTCACGGAATCTTTTATATATATAATAAAATGCTACATGAGTTAGACCGGCATCTGCCGCTGATACCGGTGGACAAGCATGACATGTGCCGTGACCCGGGATGAGGGGCTGATTTGGTTATTTTTATTACATTAGCTTAATTAGCTTAATTAATTTACATTAATGGGACTGACGCGGGAAGGGGTAGGGTTACCGCAATTTTGACGCGGTATGGTCATAATACCTATTTCCTCTCTCAAATAATATCGGAGGATTGGGATGCAAGCGAGGAAAATTTAGCAAATTCGATTATTTGGCAAAATGAGCTTCAACGATGATGAGCCGATCGTTGCAACCACAGATGTCTCAGGTTTATGTTTACTTAATTTGTTTCGATTTTCATTCATTTTAAGCACTAAAAAGTTTTTATTCCAAATCTCACCCACCTGGTCCTGTTTGCTCTCTTAGTATTAGCTAATTATTTGCAGCTGTCGAACGATATTTGTTGAAGGTTTGCGTTTGGATGACATGTTTCAAGGGGAGAAGCCTTCAGGAATTTTTAGTATAGCGGGAAGAACAAAGCTGGAAATCATTAACAAGCCGGAGGCACCGCTAGAAGAAAGCAACTTTCAGGTGATGTTGAAGCTAACTGCGGGAGGACTGGGCAAGGACAGAGCTGGAGTGGATCTTGTGATGGTGCTAGATGTGAGCGAGAGCGTGCGGGGAGAGAAGTCTGCAAGAATGAAGAGGGGGGTAAACTTCGTGATCAAGAAACTCAGCCCCATTGATCGATTGTCGGTTGTCACATTCTCCAGCAGCTCCGCGAGGTTGTGCCCGTTGAAGCAGATGAATGAAAATTCTCAAGCCGATATTGAACACGCGGTCAATAATTTAGTTGAAGGAGGAGGTCCCTCAAACATCACTGCTGGCCTCCAAACGGGCTTACAAGTGCTCAATGACCGGACGATTACCTGCGGGCGTGCGGTTGCCATTATGCTTATATCGGACGGTGACCAGAACGCCGGTCGTCATGCTTCCGAGGTTCCACTCGAAAATGTGCCCGTATTCACATTCGGGTTTGGCAGGGACCATAATCCGGAGGTACATACACATATGGGTTGAAATTAATAACCCCATAGCTCAAGTATTTAATGTACAACCTGCCTGCCTAACTTTCTGATTTATATGCATACATAGGTGCCCAACGCCGCCATCGCGCAAAGCAGCATAGGAGGAACGTCCTCAGACGTTCAAAATACAGACGACTTGGGAATTGCACTTTCCCAGTGTTTGGCTCAGTTTTTCACCGTGGCTGTTCATGACCTGAGGCTGACTTTCACACCACCAGACAAATCAGAGATAAGAATTAAGAGTGTGCTTGCCGGAGACTATCCACAACATACAGACGGTGCCGACGAGTCTGTGACTGTTTCGTTTGGTGATCTCCACGACCAAGAGCAACGCAGGGTCATCGTGGACCTTCTTCTCCCTTCTGTTACTAGTCCACAGGATCACGTGGATGTTCTCGAAATTTATTTTATGTACAGGTATAAAAGGAGACTGGTTGACAGTGTTCCTGTAATCGCTTCCATAAGACGCACCGAGACACCTGTGGTGCACGAGAGGGAGTAGGTGATGATTGAGGAGGAACGTCTGCAGACTGCGCGGATGATAAAAGAGGGAAGAGGCATGGCTGACTTGAAGTGAAGAAACACATCGCTTGCTGAATCCCCTCGCCCCCATGGTTCGAGCTCTTAGCTACGGCATTTAGATGTCCATTCAGTCCTTCAAATCCATTCACAACATACTCAATGCAAGCCGTACTTGAATGCATATGTGCATGTGTGCTTTAGTTCCTTCCCCATCTTTAATTTATATTAATATTCGTGCCCATTAATTTGCATTTTGAATATTCCTTTGCACCTCAGCAAATTAAACATCCTGTATCCCCAAATTGTTTCCTATGTATACTCTAGGCTAACCAAGTGGTGCGTTAATTGTATCGTTTTCACTTTCCTTGATCTTAACAGCCTGGAGAAAGACAACTGAAGAAAGAAATTTATGTATGCTTTCCACCAAAATTTTCACCAGTGACGCTTCATTTCACGAAAATTTTCCTTGACTATCGCACTTGACATAACTATCGGCAGACTTACCTTGATAAGATCAATAGAGCTTTTGGGAGAAAAGAGATTATCTTATTCAGTGCATTGACTTGTTTATATACATAGCAAGGGGAGAGGATCTATTTTCCTGACCAAAGGCAGTTTGCCGAGAAGACATGTGCGTGTTGATTTGCTTGTGTGTAGGTGTTTGTTACAGCAGTGGATGTTGCGGTGCTCCCTGGTGGCAAATTGGACAGAGACAGTGAGGTAGTTGATTTCCAGTGATAGCGTGCAGGGCTGAGGGCTGGCCGGAGGGAGATTGGCCGGAGAAAGCTTGGACAGCGGGGGGCATTACATTGGACAAGAGAATCTGATTTGACTATCTTTACTAACAGCATTAGTTACAATTAGAGAGATAGGAGGAAAGACTGAGTCTCTCCAATAGTCCTGAGTAGAAAGTGAATATTAGTGCAAATCATAAAGGATATCGAAAGTATTAGATTTGTAATTTATCACAACTGTCTAAATGACATTTTTTATTAGAGCATAGTCGCATGGAACCCGGTTCATTCCAGTTCACGGGATAGGTATGGGAGCATGGTACGCCACTCATTAAGAATTAGGTATTGGGGGGGTAGGCTTATACAGTACGCTAGGGTATATGGTACACTTTAGGTTTGGTTCTTAAATGTAGGAATTAAAGGTTTTGCAAGAGTCAAATTTAAGAAATATGTCATAGATATCAGTAATGGCAAAAGAACCTAAAGAATCATGTTGCAATAAGGTATTCATACTTTATTTGCTTTCTCGCGTTTTTTTGTTGTTGTTTATTCTTTTTTAAAAAAATTACCTTTTTTTCAAAATTTTAACTGGTTTGAATTTTAAATCGGGTCACTGGAGTTGGTGAATCAGGTCGTGTTTCATGCGAACCTGGGATGTTTGAACCCGGGTCGTGGTTCGCTATAGCCTACCAAATCCTTTCGGCATGACATTGAGTATGAATATCAAGCGAGGCATATTACTCATATTTCTCTTCTGTTAATTTTTCTGTCAGAGTTGCAAAATGTCAGATACAGGTTATGGTAAATCCACTGTAGTCCTTTCAGAATGATGGGTTCAGCCCGTTCAATGAATGACTGATATAGGTCTTTCACATTTCTCTCCTTTTTTTTTTAAGCTAACAAAACGCATGATTGTCTTGATGAAAAAAAATTAATGCTTGTAACGATGAAAAGAAACAGAAACGGAGAAACCGTATCCAGCGTCTATGTCAGAGAACTTTACAAATTAAAGGTGCAAAAATTGAAGTGATATAGGAGATGGATTATAATGTAATGGGTAAATATTAGAAAACCCCCTTAACTTTCAAAATATCAGCAAAAGCCACCTTAAGTATAGGGATTATCGCAAAACCCCCTTTAACTTTGAGAATTTATCAGAAAGCCCCATTTAACTTTGAGATTTTGTTAGAAACCGCCCTAATTTAGGAGGGTTTTCTGATAAATCTCAAAGTTAAAAGAGGTTTCCTGATAACCCCTAAACTTAAGGGGATTTTCTGATATTTTGAAAGCTAAGGCAGTTTTCTGGTAATCGTCTAAAGTTAAGGGGTTTTTTAATGGCATTTAGCCTAATGCAATTCACGAGTTTGACAGGTGAAGGAGCAGTACATTGAACAATTTGATTGATCATCGCTTGTCTGCTGCGAGCAGTGGTGGATCCAAAAAATTTTGTCAGTGGGGGCAAGATCGCTACTAGTATACGCTACTTTAGCTAAGTAGTAACAATATCAAAACAAAATAGACATATATGTACACGAACAGAAATAGTCAATAGAAATATTTTGTTAAAAAAAAACCTCTCCATGACTAGAATCTAGTATGCAACGAAAAATATAGCTATATTAGTATATTCACTAAATTTCATTAAAATTGAACAAAATTAAACTAGAATTAACTAAATTAACTAAAACTCACTAAAATTAACTAAATTAAATAAAATTCACTAAAATTAAATGAATTTGATCATGACTAAACTAAAATTAACTAAATTAATTAAAGTTTACTAAAATTAACTCAATTTGCACAACATTAAAATAAAATCAATGAAATTAACTAAAACTAACTAAAATGAACAACATTAAATTAAAATTAACTTAAACTATTGAATTAAACTAATTAAAAATTAATAAGTGATAAAACAGCAAATAAGTTAATTAAGGTTTAAAAATAAAAAAAATTAAAATTTACCTTCTTTGAAGAATGAGAGAGAGAGAGAGAGAGAGAGAGAGAGAGAGAGAGAGAGAGAGAGAGAGAGAGAGAGAGAGAGAGAGAGAGAGAGAGAGAGAGAGAGAGAGAGAGAGAGAGAGAGAGAGAGAGAGAGAGAGAGAGAGAGAGAGAGAGAGAGAGAGAGAGAGAGAGAGAGAGAGAGAGAGAGAGAGAGAGAGAGAGAGAGAGAGAGAGAGAGAGGCTCTGATGGGGGCCGGAGTTGGAGGGGGCGTCCAGAAGTTTAGATTAGTTGGGTTGTTTTGATATTGGGTATTGGGTATTGGGTTAATGGGTTTGGGTATTGGGTTTGAATATTTTGTAAGTGTGGACCTAAAACTAAATCTAAACCCAATACCCTGAAGAAGCTGCGGTTGAAGTAGTGCTAGCATCATCGATACAATCTTTCGATGATCAGTGCGATTAGAAGAAGTTGAACGAGCCTCCGGGGGTTGAATTCTCAAATCAAACTCTCTCTCTCAAAACCGTAGAATAGATCTCTATCTTCTCTTAGATAGGCCTTGATTCTCTTCATTATTTATTATGATCTCTATCTTCTCTTAGATAGGCCTTGATAGGACAAGAAAGAGATACCCAAATCAGAGTCCAAATAGAAGATCAAACGGGTCAACAAATGGCTGAGATTAAATCTAAAAATCTGCCAAAACACGTCGTGACCATCGATGGTTGATCACGATCATCAATAATCCATTGACATCGATGGTTGACTATAGTCTATCGATTATGCATATTCTGATTTCTGGATTTCTATGATTGTTGACTGTAGTCCATCGATGGTCATTGCGATCATCGATGATTAACTGTAGACCATCAATGGTTCAATTTATAATTTCTATTTCTCCGATTATTTTGTTGGTCCATCAATGACTTGACTCGACCATCGATGGTGCCTCATGACCGTCGATGGTTTGAAGGTTGAAACCAACGATCATGTTGATTTTTGCATCGTTTTGAACCGTAACTAGTTCGTACCTATTTATACTTAAAATATATCATCTCACAAACAAATTAGTAGCAAATAAGAGTTTGTTATTAATCAAACAAGAGATATTGCACGAACAATGTTCTACCTGAATAATGTTCTAACAATCTCCCCCTTTTGTTAATAGCAAATCTCGAAATTTAAGATATAGAATATAAAACATGGTGAGATATATATTCAGATCAAAATAAACTCATAACTCACGTATGAGATGCCATTCAATGCTCCCCATACAAATATGCATACATGAAAAAAAAGGTATTTAGGAAACTCTGTAGGCGGGAAAAATTGCCAAGCCCGCTTGTCAAAGGCTTGAGTTCGCCCACATTTGAAATGCCCAGCGAAGCTCGCCTGTAAGATAGCCCACGAGCCAAAGCTCGTCTGCACGAGCTCAACATCACCTATCTGAGGAGCTCACCCGCACGAGCTCAACTTGTGATGAGTCCGCCCGCACGAACTCAACAATCGCCCGTTGATGAACTCGCCCGCACGAGGTCGTCCCATTTATTGAGCTCGCCCCAAGAGTTCAACCTCGCCTGAATGCTTCGCTCGCTCGCACGAGCTAAGCCCGCCCGCAAGGGGTTCACCTGCGCAACAAACGCAAGCTCACACACTGGAGGGGCCCGCCAGCTGACTCCCGCCAGGTGCTGCCGCCTCGAAGTGAGTTCGCCAAGCACAACGGTACCACCACACGCCGGAGGGGCCCGCCATTGACCCGCTTATGCGCCAAGCTCTCGCCGCAAGGAGCCCGGCCTAACCCAACACCACCACACGCCGGAGGGGCCCGCCATTGACCCGCTTTGTCGCCAAGCTTCGCTGCAAGGAGTTCGCCTGCGCAACGAACACCAGCTCACACGCTGGAGGGGCCCGCCAGTTGACCCCGCCTGTGCGCCAAGCTCGCCTGCAAGGAGTTCGCCTGCACAACGAACACCAGCTCACACGCTGGAGGGGCCCGCCAGTTGACCCCGCTTGTTCGACAAGCTCGCCTGAGCATTCAAACAGCTCTCAAGCTCGCCTGCTCGCCTGTCTGAACAGTGCAAGTGGCTACTTGCTTGTGAAAGTGGGCCTACCCACGCTCCACATCCTGGGTAATGATGAGGCATGACTCTCATTACCTCTATAGTGGTCACATCCCACAGCTAGAGGAGGGCATGATGCTCCCCACCCCTTAGTGGTCACATCCCACAGCTAGGGGAGGGCATGAGGCTCCTCACCCATTAGTGGTCACATCCCACAAGTCAAAGGGGTGACCTATGCCATCCCTCTGCCTATTTATAAGCCTCCTTGGCCAACGTAAGAGGGGGCTGGCTAAAAAATTGAGAAGGGGCTGGCTAAACAAATTGAGAAAGGGGCTGGCTAAAAAATTGAGAAGGGGCTGGCTACAAAGCTGAAAGGGAGCTTGTTGCCGCAGAGGATAAGATCGTGCCTGGCTCTCTTGTTCCATTAGCTCAGTCTTGAGCGAAAGCTTGGATTGTAGAAGTAGACTCCATCTGAATCCTCAGATTTGGAGGCTCTTGAGCTCCTTGCAAACTCTTGCATTGTAGCCCTATCCAAGCAAGCTCGGGTAGAACCGAATTCAACCACGCCGAAGCTTCTACTGCGTACTGAAGCTCGACCGCAATTTTGATTGGACCGTCCAAGGGAAGCAAACTCGACTCGAGCATCGAGGGAGACATCCTATCACTACCGACGAACCCACGTTAAACAAGAAGGGCCTTCCCTTCGCTTCTGTTGTAAAAATTAATTCTTGATTTGTAACAAACAATTCGACCAATACAGATCCGAGAAGAGATTTTTTACACCAAACAAACTCCCCTTGAAACTATGAAACTCCAAAAGTCAAAAATCTCCCCCTGAAACAGAGCATATTTTGGAAACTTTCAAATTTCCACCTTTTCTCTCCCTTTTTGTTATTATCAAATGAAAACATATATAAGATATACAATATACTTGAAAATCCAAATGAAAATTATTCATAGATGAAAGGAAGAGAAATACATATCGATTCACAAAAGAATTTTATAAAAAAAATAGCACGAGAGATACATATTTAACTTCAAAACATGTGAATCACGATGATAAATCATATTAAAGTTCACACACAAACTATGAAGATATCAATGAAAAGTTTGTAAAAATAACAATAAAAGTAATTATATTAGTTCATAAAACAAATGAGTACATTTTACAACAATTATATTTTAGACTTCTTATTTTTCTTGCGATTTCGAAAATTCAAAATATATCACCTCCACATCCTAAAAAACTAATGGCTTGTTTGGATTTGCTGATAATGAAGGGAAGTTAAGTGAACATAGGATAAATTAAGTTAATAAACAAAAACTTGTTAAGGAATTCAGGAAGGGGAACTTATATTACCTCGTTTGGGAAGTTTAATAAAGCGAATGTGAGGAAATATATGTGATTTATTTACTTTAACTTCAGGAAGGGGAACTTATATCATTAGATAAACTTCTTTTTTTTTTTAAGAGTTTCCTTCCCCTCCACTGCACCCCAATTCAGGGGAACAAAAGTTTAAGTTTTTCCCCCTCCATTACCTTACCTTCCCCCTCATTATCTACATGAAATGAATTTCTAAATAGGGTTAATGTGTCTAATATCTTTCCTTACCTCACATTATCCCCAATCCAAATAGGTCCTAAAACGACTACCAAATGGGACGAACCTTAATTTCACATAATCTCCTTGAACCATGGAGGCATTCTCACATAACTTTCCTAAATTTTGTTTATCTCACATAACCCTCCTAATTTTTGGAGTGTCTCACAAAATCCTTCCGAACTTTAACTTTTCTCATTTGACCCCTACTTGTAATTTGTAAATAACAAAAATGTATTTGAGAAAAAAAATTCTAAAATTTTCTCTTTTTCATTTACACGCAATGTGCTCTCTTCCTAAAATTTGGACTTTTTTCTCTCAAGAAAAATTTGCTTATTTACAAATTACATGTAGAAGGGTCAGGAGAGAAAATGTCAAGGTTCATGGGGTTTTGTGAGAACCCAAAAGTTTAAAGGGTTATGTGAAATAAACAAAGTTCAGAGGACATGTGAGAAACCCCCAAAGTTCAGGGGATTATGTGAAATTAACTCATTTCTAAAAGGCTAGACTCTATAAAGTTCATAGAAGTAAAGAACAAAAAATGCAATAAAAGAACAAATTTATAGGAGCAATGCATTATAATATTTAGAAATATTTTATCGTGCATATTATATTCTTGACTTTTTCTCATTTATATATTGCATAGATCAAACACATAATCATATGCAAAATTACTAAGTACAAATTCAATCTAGAATGGAAATCAAAATGAGACAAAAATCATGATATATAAGTCAAAATAATCAGATCCATCTGTGCGGATACGAGCATAACACTTGTAAAAGCCAAATGTAAGGATTCTATCATTTATTAATTGCCAAAATAGATGTGGACAAGTATAGAAATCTTACTCGGGGGCTGTTTGGTTGGGTTGGTTTTGCTTGAAAGTTATTGTAGCTGTCATGCTATAGTAACTTTCACTCGTTTACATTGTTTGGTTGTGCAAATAGAATGCTGACGTGATAGTAAAAAATCCCACTTGGTAGCTTCTAACCATTTCTCCTCAAAAGATAGCGTTTTGGACGGATTTTACTGTAGCTATTAGCTTCAATTTTCAAACTAGTTTCCTGACAACAGTATCTTTCAGGTGATTTACATAAAAGAACCAAACAGGCCCTCACCTGATAGTGTGGCCACGTGTAAGCCTCGTGCTCCAGGACATCTGAACAAACCCTACACATTGTCCAAACTCAAACCCAAAAAAAACCCGTGCTGTTTCGAGCCCATTTACCCCCCAAAGCCAGTGGAAGTCCACTTGCAACCTAACCCTTTTCTCCAAATTCCCCCAGTTTTTTCTTCCTCCTAAAAAAATCGATCGACTCTCTCTCTCTCTCTCTCTCTCTCTCTCTCTTCAAAGCCCTAAACCCTAATCTCGAACCTACCGCCGGCTCTCAAAGGTAACCGTAGTAGGATCTCATCAATTTACGAAGCTTGGATGGGTGTTTGCTGTAATTTTTGAGGGTTTAGGTTGAATCGATTGAGGTTTTAGGGTTTCAGCTCTTTCCTAAACCCTAATCCATGGCGGCCTCCCATGGTGGATGACACCAGCTAATCTCAAACCCATCGCCGGCTCTCGAAGGGCATCGGCACCGATTATTGAAGGTAACTGTGATTGAATGTCATCAATTTTGAAGCTTTAAACCTTTTAGATCTGTTGATCTCAAAGGACCTTGAGGTCAACAGATCACTGGCTTTGTTTGGCTTTGCTCATTTTACTTGTGATGGGTGTAACTTGCTTTACCCTTAACTTTGTGCATTCTGTATATGTTTTATGTTCGCTATATGAAGAGTTTGATGTGGGTTTATAAGGGATTCGTTTCCCTCCCTCTGACAGATAGCTTCAAGGGGCGGGTTCCTCTAGGTTCCTTACAAGTGGGGTATCAGTGCCAACCTCACCTTCCTGGTTGCGATAAAGTGCCTCGGGTCGTAACGCCGGTATAGTGTAGTGTTCTCCTGTTACTAGTTTAGTGCAAAGCCAAACAATTAGCTTTTAGGGGGTCAATTCTTCTGGGACCCTTACAATTATAAGAAGAAACAAAGAAAGCAGTTTTAACCATACGAAACAATTTCATTAAAAACAAAAGGAAGACTACATTATGTATAGAATGTAGGTCCTTTGAGGATCTAAGTCTTTGGTTGAGTTTTCTCTTTGACATGTCTTTGACATAGAGTCTTTGACATGGCTGAGTAAGTTAGCTCGAGGGAACCTTATCTGGGAAAGAATAGAGAAAAAAAAAGAAGTTTGCTTTGAGAATTGTTATTGAATTCTTGGGATTTTCCTTATAGAAATTTGAAGCTAGTCATGTGTTGCTAGCTGATTTGATTCAGGCTTTGATGTGTTAGTGGTTCGTTCGGAGCACAGGCCGTTACAATGCCAAAATATGTGGCCAAATGTGGTTAGGCATTCGCGGCATCACCTTGACAATTTATGAGAACACCTGGACATGACTTAATATTTATTAGAACTAAATGAAAATTGTAAACAGAGACTTTGTCTGCATCTTTTGCACTTCACATGCAACTTCTTCCTAGAGATATCCAGCCATTATCAATATTCCCCAATATTTCCTTAGTCCTTCATATTCGTAATAATTCCCAACTCAAGGCCCAGCGGAACCCCTAACCAAAACCAAAAAAATAAAGGTGGGTAGGGGTTCTCTTCACCAAAATCACGATAGTTCTCCCAATTTGAATTTTTTATATTCTAGTGCCTCGTATTAGTCAAAACCTGGAAGAATAAGATATTCTTGTCTTGGATGACACTTCTGTTCAAGATTGATTCAGGCTCTTCCAATTATTTGGTCGACATAACTGGGTGGATCATTTTTCACTGACATGTTAATTTCCAATTTCTTCTTTAGATAAGAGATGTGAAACACGAGTTGAGTAGTTCATATGCTAGGAGGACTAGTTTATATGCCGTCCTTCTAATCTGTTCTATCACCTCCTAAGGCTCATAATATTCTGAGAAAGCTTTTGGTGCTTGTGCGATCAGACATTGATCTGTGTATAGAGTTGTAACCTGAGATACACCTAGTTTTCTTCATTGAACTCCCTCTGCATGCTTGCAACTTTAGGGGAAGAACTTATGCAGTTTCTTGAAGAATCACCACTTTGTATTTTAGCCCATTATCTGTACTTAAATTATGTTGACATGATTTTGATGCTTTTGAGGTATCTGGCTAATTTTATAAAACAAGGATTTGATTGCTGCTTGCTTTAGTTGAACATGCAATCTTCTTGTCAATCATAAAGTGTGTAGTAATCTTATAATTGACTTGTGCTGCTCAGGTTTCTATTTTTCTGAATTGATCAGTTTGTATAAGAGACATGTCATCTGGTTTTAGCTATAGTCTTCTTATATCAATCAAGCCCATATTGAAAATTATCTACTAACCTCTCAGTCATATCCTTGACTAATATGAACCTACTAGCTTTTACTAAATTATTGTCTGACGATTAACTGAACAATTATTAGTGGCAGGTTCAAAGTGGCCCGCTTACAATTTCAGAATATGGTTCACCATCCAGAGTCAGAAAGACTGAGACTGACCTCTGTCTGCTCAAAGATATGTTTCCTAGTTTCAATCATGAAGAAAACGGTAGACAACGCCACCTAGTGGAGGAAGATATGCCTGTCTTATTGTTATCCAATCCTGAAAGCAAATCATTGAGCAGAAAATCTTTGAAAAAGCTGACCAGTTTCCCTTATTCTAAGCGTCCAAGAGGAGAGCGGCAAAATGATTCCGTCACGGCAGCTTCAGCTGATGACCATGGCATTAAGATTGGCTATGATCATCTCAGATGCATATCTGATGGTAAGAACAATACTCTTTCTGTTAAATTATTTATTAGATTTCATTGAAACCAAACGTGGATGTTTCTTATGCAAAGCTTCTTCAATATATGGTAGGATATTGGTATTAGGTTTGTGTTTGTGTGTGGTTGTGGTGAGGTGGGTTGGTTTAGGGGAGGAGGTGGGGTGCTTGTGGAAGGGGTCAATACTGCAACTTGTAGTTATTTTAGAAAATTGATACGGAAGTCTTGCTGCATTGGAAGAATTGTTACTAGACCTTCCAAACTCCTATGCACTCCATATCAGGAGGAAATTTTGTTTACAGCTCAACTTCATAAGCAATCTGATTACACTACCTAATCTAAAACATGGCAAGGTCCATTTGAGCATTAGTAACTGATGATAGCATAGACATTGTTCCAAAGCTCCTGGTTTATCTCTTCAAAGCTTCCTAGCCAGCCACTATTTTATCCATAACATGGAGCATGGACCCATGTGGAACTTCAAGCTTAGAAATTAAGAGCTGGACTTTACTATATTTCTTATCCGGTTTCCCCATAATTATGTTCATCGAGATCTACGCCTTGTTGGTAGAGTCATAGTAGAGCAGGATGAAAATCCAGAGTTCACATCTGATTAGTGCTTTCCTTCACCGACAAACCACCGATTCCCCTAACACCTCATTTGGTACACGGGAATCATGTGAAGTGAGAATGGAATGAAGTAAGGAATGAAATGAAATTAATGTGGGGATGGAATGCTCATTTGCATTCTCATGTTTGGGTGCAATTTAGAGAGTGAAGGGAGAATGGACATATTTGGAAATTATTTATTCTTTTGATTCCCACTTAAGTGGTAATGCCTATTCTCTACCATCTCATTGGGAATGCTCATTCCACGTAAAGTGGGAGAAGTGAGAATGAGCATTGTAGCTTCCGAAAGGAGGTTTTGTTTGGTATGAGAGAATGAGAAGTGAGAATTAGCATTCCATTCCCACTCATTACTGCATACCGAATGAGGCCTAAGAGTTGAGTATGGCTGATTAAGACCAAGGGACTTTCTTGAACTTATTTCTATTTGTATTTAGTATTCTCCAGACGTATGGTGATATGACCTACTAGGTCCAATTGTTGGGATTAGATGGAATTGTGGCGTCAGTATGAGGCTAGTTAGTTCCCCTATTTTCACCCCATGTTTAGACATTAAGTTATTTTAAGCCAACCTTGTTTGATGTAAGATTTTGATAAACATTTTATTCATGTAAGATTTTGATAAACATTTTATTCATGACTTTATCCATCTTTCTTTTACTTCTCTAATTTCCGCATATAGCTATGGTGGCTGTGAACATTCTCTTTCTCACACTCCTATTAACAAATGACCATCTCTTATACAATTGCAGCAGAATCCATCCTTTCTTAGTAAGTGTTATTTTACACGTACATGCTGTAATACTTATGGTTCCTAGTGGAATTTTACCGTATCCAACGTTGTCCTATGGAACATGCATGTTCTTTTTTGTCCTCTGATGCATGCATGGCAGTCTGCAACGTCCACTTTTTTGCACATTCATTAACCTGATGTTGTATTTTCTAAAAAAACACACTTCAAGAAAATTCTTAGGAAATTAATTGCTCCT
Organism: Asparagus setaceus; assembly: GCA_012295165.1. NCBI lineage: Eukaryota > Viridiplantae > Streptophyta > Magnoliopsida > Asparagales > Asparagaceae > Asparagus > Asparagus setaceus. Next base: position 60,492,389 of record CM022706.1, on the reverse strand, counting down.
TCATTATTTTATGCTTTGAGATCTTACGCCATATATACACGTTGATCGAATAAACATTTGGATTTAAGTGAATCTTTATGTCTGGATTTTGGCCAATTATAGCGTCCAACACCTCGTGTACATGTTGGGATATGAGATTTGTTCTTTCCTCAAATTATAGATTGCAATGAGTGACATGTCTCAGTTTATATGCTTACATGCCATTTTTGTTTGAATGGAAATTTAATATGTGGAGCAAAGTATCAATCATGTGGGTAGGGGGTTTAATGAACACAATCCTCTGCTAGAATTCTGGAGGCTGAAGCAGGGGATTTGTTAGTGCAATCCTATGTAGGGGAATTGATCTGTCAGGTTGGGTAGGCTTCTGAGACTTCTAGATCTGAAATTGAAACTTTTAGGCATGTTTTGGGAGAATAATATATGCCCATCAGATTTAGGTCAAGTGTCAGTATGTAAGTATATGTATATGTGAAACATCTGTACTATACTTCACACATACTGAGTCACTGACACACTTTCATATAGCTTATACATATTCACAAAGACACACACACACACATAAACATGCACATATGCGCGCACACATGCACATTTGTGTGTGTGTGTGTGTGTATATATATATATATATATATATATATATATATATATATATATATATATATATAGAGAGAGAGAGAGAGAGAGAGAGAGAGAGAGAGAGAGAGAGAGCAAGGCTCCTATAAACTTAAGTTGATAAGAGATAGTGTCCACCAACTTTTATATCCATTGATGTTGCCTTGGGATAGGTGAAATCAAGATGCACACAAATCTCAAAGATGGGCTTTATATCTTTCACGGATCCCAAGGCAACATCAATGGTTAGAAAAGTTGGTGGATGACTATTCCCTATCAACTTAAGTTTATAGGAGCCTTGCTCTCTCTCTCTCTCTCTCTCTCTCTCTATATATATATATATATATATATATATATATATATATATATATATATATATATATATATATATATATATATATAGGAAATAATGGGTATGAGATGGCGGTTCATTTTACTAAATGAGCTACCGAGAGATAACCATGTGGGGAGGCCCACCTTCCTTGTCACATAAAAAAGTGTGGACTCACCACTTCCATCTCTTGGTAGCTCATTTTGCTAAATGAGCCATAACCTCATAACCATCAATCCCATATGTGTGTGTGTGTGTGTTATAAGTATATATAAATCACTTGTTAAATCATTAAAGTGCATGGTGTGTAATGATTTCCTCTTAACTTTGAGCATGCTTAAATTTCTAAAGTCTTCTTTCTCATCTCTATGGTGCCAACTGCATGCCAAATGTCAAAGGAACAAGGCATTATATTTTTCTGTTGCTGTTTATTAACTGTAATTTTACCTTGAGCTGACTGGAATATTTACGATAATGTGAAATGCATAACTTTAATAATCAAGTGGAAGGAAACAATATGGCTATTTGGAAGTATTGAAAGTCATTGTATTGAGCTTTTTTCTGCACAAGCTTAGCAAATCTGAGGCCATAATTAGGATAGTTCAAGTGATGACCTAAACAGTATTTAGTTGACTTTTCTAGTGGCATAAGCAATGCTGTGATTCAGTAAATACTCTAATATTTCTTTTTGGACATAATTATATGAGTCTTAGTTTTGCTCTAAATTACTAGGGGAGTATGTGCCTACGTGAGGATAGTAAGGATGACAGGTTGTTGAAACTGCGCTAGGTGCATAAGTAATGTAACTGTGGCTGAATTCCAGGACACATGTTGCAGAAGGATTGGACAAACCTTTCAATCTGTCTTGGGAATTTCATGTGGTTTCCAAATGAGCTGTATATGTATATTTGAAGTTGAAGCTTGATGATCACTCGGAATGAGGTTTGGAGTGTGATTATACTGCTAGAATTGGTAATATCAAAATGGAATCTGCAAGGTGTTTTATGCTCTGGCCTGGGAAGCGGTATATTGTACTTGGGCTGTTATATATTTACTCAAGGCTCAAACCCTACCCCTTTGTAATTCTTGCGATTCACGTGTTTAAAGAAGCATTATCTTCTCTTGTTGTAGCAGTTATTGATATGCATGATACACTGTTCTTTTTTTAAATAACTGCAACATGAGTAAAATACAATTCTATGACCCTATTAGTATTATATATCTATTAATTTTCAGCCTTTAATTTTTTATAATTTACATATCTACTTATTCAAAAATATATATGCTAAATTACAATACTTTAGTATTAAAATATGGCTGTTTATATTAAAGACTACGTTACAATAATATAACTAATTATTATAACTAATTAATTAATTATTTCATATATATATATATATATATATATATATATATATATATATATATATATATTTAAACATCTACACATTTATATATATTTAATGTTTTTTAATCTTTGTTAGGAAATCTTTTATGATATATGCATAAGGTGATGATTGAACTTTGTTAGGAAATCTTTTATGAATGTCATATTTACCCGTTTAAAATATTTTTATGACGTTTTATTAATTTCTATTTTTCCTAATATTTACCGATGCAATGCTTAGATAGGAAAATGTTATTTCTCATATGACCAATCAAGTTAATGAAATTGGTATGATATCTGTAAGTAATAGTTTGTATATAATTTATTTATAGAAATATAGAGACAACAACCTTA